>JAOTRH010132659.1:0-14194 GCA_034768845.1 Heliamphora exappendiculata | reverse complement strand
CCCAACCACCATGCAAAAAAATAATAATAATAATAATAAATACATAAATAAAAATTCAGGATTCCTCGTGTGTCAATGTATGCGTGAAAAACAAAAGCTTTAATGAGATGATAGATAATAT
The DNA here is from genome assembly GCA_034768845.1 of Heliamphora exappendiculata. Taxonomy (NCBI): domain Eukaryota; kingdom Viridiplantae; phylum Streptophyta; class Magnoliopsida; order Ericales; family Sarraceniaceae; genus Heliamphora; species Heliamphora exappendiculata. The sequence goes on along the minus strand of JAOTRH010132659.1, from coordinate 14,073 downwards.
CAAGTAATGTCATTTATAGAGTCCCTTTTTTTAAAAATATCACTTCTTATTACTATCTTTCTTATCTCTTTCCCAAATCGACATGTACAAAACATTGGCTCAGTAAGTTCTGCTGAAATATTTACTCAATTTGCAACATGCTTACTCATCTCCAGAAACATAAGCAATGGAAAACCAGCAATCCATGCTTCTCTTAACATGAACTTTATATCTCCTACAATGTTCCAAGTTAATTCTCAAAATTAAATTAATTAATCCGTAACCCAACAATTAAAACATCACACAAACTTAACACACAATAGAAAATCCAATTAGAACAAGAATCACACAAGAATGAAATTAAAACCTTCCATGCTGGGAAAGCTCCTTCATAGAGGGAACATGCCCTTCTGGGAGCCCAACCGCAGAAACGAATTCCCGGATATCGTTGCAGAGATCTGCACTGCTCCTCACCTTCCTACCAGCCCTAGTTTCTAATTCCAATCAGCATGACGAAGCAAAACTTCAACTATATATACATAGATGGACCCAAAGGGCCACCACCCCCTATGTTTCGAAAAGTAAGTATAATTATAGTCTTATTAGTCTCAAATATTTCAAGTCTCAAATATTTCAAGATTGCCAAAACAAAATCTCAACTATATATACATATACAGACCCAATGGGTGAATGGGGGCGTCCGTGGCCCCATCCCGTTTGGATTTGGTGATTTGGGAAGAAAAAAAAAGAAATGATTATGTTACACTCCAATCACTTGTTTGGATAGGAAAAATGAGAGAAATAGAAAGAAAATTAAAGAAATGGAGGGATTTGGTTATTACTTAAAACCACTTTTTTGAATCTCTCCAAAAGTCGAGAGAAAAAAAATACTTAAATGTTTTTATTTTGTAATGTCTATATTAACTCTAGAAAAATAAATACATTAAGAACGCTCACTTATTTTAAAATAGGATTAGTTTAGTAACAAAACAAATAACAATCTTTTCTCTCACATTTATTCAAATAAAATGGAAAAAAAACACAATTACTTCTCTTCTTTTCTTTTCTTTCATTATTTATGTAATCTTTTCTTTTTTTTTCTTCCCTTATTTTCCAAACTGTTGTAAGTTTTGGAAAAAAATTATAATTATGGTCGTATTAATTTCAAATATTTCAAAATTATATAACTTCGCCTTATAAGATTTTGTTTTTTCGAAAATCTGATATATGTTCTACAAAAAAATTGTAAGAATCATTCGCATCCTAAATTAAAATGTTGTCTTCGCCCCCAAACTATATATATAAAAATATAAAAACACATGTAAACACAACCCACGTGAGCGATGGAAAAGAACCTGGGTTTCTTCATTGAAGAAGCGGAAATTGTGGGGTCCCGGAGGCGGCGGGGACGGCAGCGGTGGAGGAGACTGTGATCTGTGTTGATGGAAGGAATAGAAAGGGGAAAGATTTTATGGGAAGAGAGAGAAAAGAAGGTTGGGAAGTGAGAAAGTGCCGCCATAAGAGAGAAGTTTGAGATTATGAGCGAGATTTTGCAGCGTGGGAGAGGGTTGGGGTTTGAAAGAGGTTGGGGTTCTGAGGGTTTTTTAAAATGACTCAAAACTCAAAAGGATGAAAATGATCTGTTTCGAAAATGGTCAGTTTCGGCGTGGGAAGAATTTGAACTTGAGAAAACGAGAAGAACTTGTACTTGAGAAAGCGCACTTAGATCGTTAAGACTTTTTTTTTTTTTTTTTTTTAAGGATAACGAGTATATTCGAATTATTAGTTACTAAAGTACTAAGAATTAAATTATTAGTATAATATTTTTGTATTAAATAGCATTTATATGATAGTAGGATAATTTAATGATAAATTATATATTATTTAATTTGATATAATTTTAATAGAATTAATTTTTTTTATGTACAAAAATAATTAAAATAATCATAGACTAACAAACTCACATCTCCCATAAAATTGGAATATATAAAAGGGTCCGAGTAACTCACCACGGAGAGTCTGTGAGTCTAAAATCTTTTTAATTAGAATCTCAAAATTTAATTGAAATTATTTATTATATTGAACTTATCGAGTAAGTAATTTTTGTAAAAAAAATTGAAGTCAATCGAAAATTATTATCTATCTAATCAGAGTATATTTGTTTTGAAAAAATTAATTGAATTCTAATATTTTGAAAACAAACTGTCAAATAAATGTATTTGCATCATATGACTAATAATGTTTGATTGGTCTAATTTTTTATAAAGATTTCCTACCCGATAAATTTAACATAATAGACGATTTCGATTAAATTTTAAAATTTTAAATAAAATAATTTTAAACTCACAGCCCCTCTTAATGTCAGTTACTCATAGCAAAAACCACGCATTACCCATATGAGATGTTAAGTTAATTGAGGGAGTTTTCTTAACCATCAGGCAAATGCTCGTCAAACAATACTACGTATAGAACTATAATTAAAATAGTTCAATCCTATGCCCCAAACTTGCAAACAAACATGCTATTGGAGTTTGTGCCCTCGAGTGGATCCTCAACTATTAACAAAAGAAAAATGTTAATTATACCAATAATTAATTATCAACTATTTGTGTTCGGTCGGACATCAACTATTTGTGAGCGTAGAACAACTCGTAATAAAAATGACAAAATGATAAAGGAATCCAAAGCATCCCATAAAACAATACGATATACTTTTAATAAATAAAAATATTCAATATACATTAAGTAAGTTACTTTTATTTTTTCATCAATATAACAACCACAAGCGAATGTTGTTTTATCAAAAATATTTTTTGCTACATCAATATTAAATGAAACACCACGCAATTAATATCGTATGATATTTCGATACTGCTGAATAACTACTATAACAAAATATGAGTCCGTTGAACAATTATTCAGTCTTCTTGCGATATGATCACGTAATGCTACAAGTTTTTTAAAAAATATTACACAAACACGTAGACATCGTCCACTCCATTATTAAATACTATGATTCGTGGTACACTCTACTTGTGTATACTTTTTAATTTATTATAACAAAAATATTAAAATAAAAAAAAAAAGATAAAAACCTAAAATGGTTATTTTCAAACTAAAATCAAAAGTGCACTTCGACACCAAACTAGCCAACCTGCCTTCTGTTTACTTATATTTCTAAGCCAACGATCAGTAATGGTAAATAAGAATAGTGAAGTAATGTGATTTTTAAATTATTGCTTCAATATTTTAAAATAAAATTAATTATAAAAAAACAAATACATTTTAGATAAAAATAAAATTCACACTACTTCAATTTTAAAAAACACCAAGTGAGTGCTCTCTTTTAATAGTATATATAGTATACATATAAAGGTATCACATAATTGTATGTCTCTAAAAGATTTATACCAATATGTAGTCATACCCTTTAAAGTAACGACTAATTTTTCGTCTATATGGCCATAATACTTTAGAATAATTATCTATTTAATTATTTAATATATTTTTTATTTTAAATAAAAATATTATTTTATTGAGTTTTTATGTATTTTTTAGAGTCACCTCATCAAAAATCAAAATGAGTTAAAAGTATAAAATTAGTTAAATAGAAAAGACAAAAATATGTTGAGATAAGTCAATAAATTAAATGTTTTACTTTTCGAATGTAATGAACCTTTGGTATTTTGGTAAAAAAGAGTTTTTCTCAAATTATTATTGTCCAGTCTGAAAATTAAAAAAAAAAAAGAATGAAAAGAAATTAAAAAATGAACAAATTAAAAATACCCCATCATCTATTACGTTATATCATTTCACTCCAACTGTAAAATGCTACAATGTGCATGCTTCCTTTAAATATCTGAAATGTACACAAGACTAATAGGATAAACGGAAGTGTTTATTTTATTCATTTGCCCCTCTTTTTTATTTAATTTTTCTCTCCCTACCCCTCCCCTCTTTCTCTGTTTAAAGACGCCAAATCACTTTCTATGTAGCACGTCAGTTTAAAAAAAAAAAAAACAAGAGAGAGAGAGAGAGAGACTTGGATGAAGAAATATAAAATTTTGAAATTTTGAAAAAAGAAATAAAGAAATTGTTGACAAGTGGCCCAATCGTAAGGGTGTAATTTTGACACGAGGTTCATGGGCGGCCTAAGGCCCGACATTGTGCGAGCCGAATTCGGACATATAATTTTTGAGACTGGGCTTACCCGTCGAAACATATGGCCCGGTCCGGCCCATCCCAAGGCCTGTGACCTGGTTCGTTAGCCCGCTTGGTCCATAGCCTGCCATTTTGCCTTCCAACGATTTTGTTCAAACTTATTACATTTTATTGTTAAACTTATAAGTTATAATAAATTAATAAACTTATAATAATATAAACTTTAAACTTGTAAATTAATAATAAATTTATAATAAACTAATAAACAAATAAACTAATAAGTTATAAACTTATAGTAAATAATTAACTAGTAAACTTAAAAACTATAAACTTAAAAAACAAATAAACAAATAAAGTATAAACTTATATAATAAAGTAATAAACTAATAAGTTAATAACTCAATAACTAATAGTAAACTATAAATTATTAAAACTAATAAATTTTTAAATAAATTAATAAATTAATTATACATAAATTTATAAACTAATAAAATCTAATACTAATAAAATATAGTGTTAATTGATCGGGGATCTTATTTTTATCAATTGTTTTGAGTTAAGTCCCATTAACAAGTTGACAATTCCATAAAGTCCCACTTTTAAATATTTTAACTATTTTAGACTTTTATGCTCTCATTTGAATATTGAATCAAAAGATATGAATATATGTTTATAAGTAGCTTTTAGTTCTATATATTAGCTGAGAGGATTCTATTTTCGGAACCTATTGCCTTAATTTGGAGATTGATATAGTCCAATTGGTGTAAATTCAAATTTGAATTTGGCAAGCATTAATATTGCTTCAAATTGAAAATCGAAGGAGTTCATCTACCACTGATGATGAATAAACTAGTTCTTAGAATTTAGTATCTTTCATGTACGCATTTTACAATTACAGTTTATCAGAGATACAGAAGACCTCATAATTTGCAATTATAGTTTTTTAATAATTTTTGAGTTTTTTCCATTGACACATAAGTTCCAAAGGACAATGAGGATTTTCTCATAATTTTTTGCAGCCAGAATCTCATTATAGTTTTATGTATGCTTTGTTGAAATAATGAGACATGTATATAATTATCATTTTTTGCATAAACGCTGCAGAATCATAAGATCAATGTTAAAAAATTATATATTCTCATGTATATACTCTCATTTTATGTCCAGTTTCTGCATCAATGTGACATGCATAAATTCTCATTTTTTGCATTAATGCGACATGCATATATTCGCATTTTTCTGCATTAACGTGACATGTTTTTATTCTTATTTTATACGCGAGAACACATTGAACTTAACTATTTTGTAGCGAATTTTTTATATAATTTATAATATCTTCTATTTTTTTCATGTTATTCTATGACGCAGTGGAGAACATGTCTTTGAGTTTGTTTTCAAGCACTCTTGAGTAGATAACTCATTCTGATTATAATTTGACTCATTTTATCATTTAAATACATGTTTTTATTTTAAAACAGCACATTCATGAACTATTTTTCAATGCATGTCCCTATTTTTGACCCATTTCTAACTCATTTAATCAATCGATTACATGTTCTCATTTTAAATTTGTCCATATTAGACTCATTCTCATTACAACTTGGTTCATGTATTAAAGTTGACAATTGGTTCACATATTTTCAGAAATCCAACAACTGCATCCCACATTAGAAGCAAAATAATAAATACTGTCCCAACTAGTAAAAGTTTCTGTTGCAAAAGCTGAATCTTGGTGGAGATTTTAAAGTCGATAATTTAGTATTGCCGCATGTAGACTTCTTCCATAATAAGAAGTAATGATGTTGGCTCTGAGTGGCGAAGCCACGAAGGGGCGAGAGGGGGGTTGCTGATCCCTCTGGATTTTAATTTTTTTTTATATAATTTTTTTGATAATTACAAAATATGCCCCCTCTAAATTATATTATTGCCCTCATTATTCTCTTGAAATTACTATTTCATCCCTAATATAAAAGAAATTGAAATCTACAAAAAAATTCATTCTCACCGAACGAAACCCTAGCGTAGCTGCTCCTGCTCAGTTGCTCCTCCTCATTTCATCTCTCAGTTCTGACCGAACGTCTACACACTGAACCCTCGCTGCCGCAGCCCACAGCGCCGCTGGATTTTCTCGCCGGCGCCGCCGGATCTTGCCCTTGCTGCCTCGCGCCTCACCGTCGCAGATCAGTGGATCTCAACCTCACCGGCGCCGCTGGATCTCACCCTTGCTGGCACCACTGGATCTCACCTTCGCGGTCTCGCCGCCTCGCTTCTCGCTGTTGCCGATCAGTGGATCTCACCCTCGCCTCGCGCCTCTAGCTCTGTCTGGTACGCCCCTAGATATTATGTTACTGTGTTAGTAGTTTTTTTTATTTAAATATATTTTTGATTTAAATTTATTTAGATTCATCCATTATAAAATATCATTATTATTTATTACTAGTAAAATAATGTTGCTACAATATAAGCACTATTATAATATTAATATTCTTTTTATTATTCTTTTAAATATTTTTTTTCTTATTTTCTTTTTTATACCTGAACCTATTTCCTGAAAATAACCTATTTTCAAAAGTTAACAAAACAAAAAAAACTTAATTTCTTCAAGCAAATTCGCACAAAAATAAAATACAAAAATTAGTGTTTTTGAACTTGTTCTACTTCCGAAAATGTAATTTTAATCAATGTTATTACATATTGTGTTTGTGTTAGCTTCTTTTTTTTTCTGTTGTTACTGTTAGCTTTTTTGGACTGTTAGTGCCACTAATTTAAATATATTTTTAATTTAAATATTGTGGATCTCACGTTTCACTCATGCTGTTATCTGAAGTCAAAATATTTGTAGGACTGTTACTCTGTTAGCTTTTGCTTGGGATTGTGGTACTGTGTCTGTTACTATTAGCTTTTATTGTGATTTTGTTGTTTGATAGTTTGAGATAAATATTTATTGAAAAGTAAATAAATATTTTATTATGATTTTATTGTGATTTTTTATGCTATTTAATTTCAGATTTTGGTATTGGATCTTTAACTTATGTAGAGATTTTTTAAAAGATAATCAAAATTAGAAGCGACATCTTCTACGAGTCAAATCACAACTTTAAACAAAGAATGTGTTGAAATAATTTTACTCGATCTTCCCGCAGACCAGTGCCTACGACCTCGTATTCTATATTATGATCAAAATATCAGAGATCAAGTTCGTAGGGCTTATCTATTGAAAGACCCTTGCCAACCTCGTAATCACAATTTTTCAAAAAACTAATTTGGATAAATCTTAAGAAGATTTAATCCTTCTTGGTTTGATGAGTTTAGTGGTTGGTTAGATTATAATATTTCAAAAGATACCGCAAATTGTCTTTATTGCTATCTTTTCAAACTTGATATAGGAGATTAAGCAGGTGGTGATTCTTTTATTACTGAGGAATTTTCAAATTAGAAGAAGAAAGACAGGTTGAATCTTCACGTAGGAGGTGTTAATAGTACTCACTAACAAGCTTGGAGAAAATGTGAGGATTTGTTGAATCAAAAATAATATATTGAAATAATTTTCTCAAAGTTATCAGATGAAGCAAAAATTGATTATCGGATTCATTTGACTGCATCAATTGATTGCATCAGATATCTTTTGCGACAAGGACTTTCATTCCGTGGACACAAAAAATATGAATATTCAAGCAACCAAGGAAACTTTCTTGAACTTCTGAAGTTTCTTGCTGAACAAAATGAAAATGTGAAATCTGTTTCACTTAAAAATGCCCTTGAAAATTTGAAGTTGACATCTCCTGATATTCAAAAAGATATAATTAATGCCGCAGCAGTTGAAACAACTAATGTCATTTTTAAAGAGCTTGGTGATGGGCTATTTTCTATTCTTTTAGATGAATTAAGAGATGTCTCAACAAATGAGCAAATGTTGATTGCTTTGAGGTATGTCGATGAAAGGGGATACGTAGTTAAACGCTTTTTGGGTATTAAGCATGTTACTAGTACTAGTGCTATTTCACTTAAGAAAGCAATTGAAGAAGTGTTTTCAATACATAATTTGACCTTTTCTATATTATGCAGGTAAGGTTATGATGGAGCTAGCAATATGCAAGGAGAATTCAATGGACTAAAAACACTTATTTTGCAAGAGAATCAGTGTGTATATTATGTTCATTGTTTTGCTCATCAACTTCAATTAGCTCTTGTGGCAGTCGCAAAAAATCATATCCACATGGCTGATCTTTTTAACTTAGTTTCAAACGTAGTCAATGTTGTGGGAGCTTCATGCAAGCGTCGAGATATTCTTCGGGAGAAGCAAGTTGCTCAAGTTATCAAAACTCTAAGTAATGGTGAGATAACAAGTGGGACATGACTCAATCAAGAGACTACTCTCATTCGTGCTAATGATACACGTTGGGGATCACATTATGGGACTTTTGCTTAGTCTGATTAGCATGTTCTCAGTTGTAATTGAAGTGCTTGATGTCATAATGGAGGATGGATCCAATTCAGAACAAAGAGCAGAAGCATTTCATCTATTAGAATCAATGCATTCTTTTGAATTTGTGATCAGTCTACATTTGATGAGAGCTCTTTTGGAAATTATAAATGATTTATCTCAAGTTTTACAAAGAAAAGATCAAGCTATTGTCAATACCATGAAATTGGTTCAAATTTTTAAACAACGACTCCAAATATTGAGGGATAGTGGCTGGAGTTCTTTGGTGGATAAAGTTTCATCATTTTGTGGAAAACATCAAATTGATGTTCCCAATATGGATGAAACATTTGTTATTCGAGGAAGATCGAGACGTAAAGTTCAAGACAAGACAAACTCTCATCACTACCGTGCCGAGTTATTCTATACTATTATTGATATGCAAATCCAAGAGCTCAATAATCACTTTAATGAGGTGAATACCGAATTACTTCTTTGTGTTTGCATGTCTAAATCCAGTTGATTCATTTGTAGCTTTTGACAAGAAAAAATTGATTTGATTTGCCAAATTCTACCCAAACGATTTTTCAGATGTGGAGATATTAGCAATTTCTGATCAACTTGAGAATTTCATTTTGGACGTACGCTCTAGTGTTGAGTTTTCTAATTTAAAAGGAATAGAAAATCTTGCACAGAAGATTGTGAAGACCAAAAAAGATAAAGGATACCCCTCGATTTACAAGCTTCTAATATTGGCCTTGATTTTACCGGTTGCCACAACCATAGTAGAGAGGGTATTTTTTGCTATGAAGATTGTAAAAAGTCAATTTTGCAATCGAATGGGTGATCAGTGGATGCATAATAGTTTACTTGTATATATTGAGAAAGAAATATTTGATAGTATTACAAATGAAACTATCATGTATTATTTTCAGAATATGAAAAGTTGTCTTGGTCAACTGTAATCAAATTATAAATTATTAATATATTTAAATTTTTTGAGTAACATTTTAATTTACTGTATATAATTTTAAATATTTGACCAATCTGGACATAATTCCTAACTTCGCCCATGTTGGCTCTAATAATTCAGAAGGCACATAATGTTTGCTTAATGATAGGAGAAATTTAAGGAACCATTAGGTTTTGTTTGATTTGGGTGAAATAAGATTCAAATGAGAAAAGAGGGCATTTTGGAATTTTCACTTTCGAAAAGGACTTGTTGGGATGAAAGTTTTGGAACGGGACTTAACTCTAAGTAACTTATAAAAATAGAACTTGAGAACAAAGAACCCTAAAATATAATATCATAATAATAAGTAATAAGTAATATTATAAACTATAAATTTATAATTAATAATAAAATTATTAAACAAAAAACAAAAAAAGCAAAAAAAAATTAAAAGCCTGATTGACCCGATCCTTAGCCTGTCCGGAGGCTCAACCCCGAGCTTAGTACCCTTAATGCTTGGACCGACCCATGGACAAAAAATTCAGCTGGACTCAAATATTTGGCGAGAGCCTGTCGGGCCCGAGCCAGGCTTGACCCACTTGAACCATGGCCAGGCTAAGTCGGGTCAAAATTACATGCCTATCCACGCGTTGCACGTGAGTTATAAACTGAGAAGGATTGATAATTTATATTTTTAATTTTTTTTAACAATTTTAAAAGAAAATACAAAAGATAAAAATATCAAATTATTTTTAAAATTTTTGTGTAAATAAAATAAAATATCACAAATGCTTCACCAACTTGAGAATTTATTTATTATGATTGTATAAATGTTCACTTGTCGGAAAAATTACATGAGAAAATATTTTTTTAATTTTTAATTATTTTTAAATAGAATACAAAAATAAAAAATATCAAATTATTTTAAAAAAATTTTCTAAATAAAATGTCACAAAATATTTCATTAACTTTAAATGTTCCCTTTTTATAATAGTATAGATTTACAGTAGGCATAGAGTGATAGAGACGTAGAGTAATTTTCTTGTATCAGTATATAAGTTTTCTGACTGAAAAAATGTAAGCATATGCTATTGGTATATTATACAATATATTATATTATTGATTTTAGTTTAATCTTAGAACGATCAATGGTATTATTTTTAATACATAGACATTTGTAAATGCACGCTTGTGAAGTGAGAGTTAAATTTTAAAAGGTAAAATGTCATAACTTCATGCATCAAATCACGTGTTCTAAACAAACGAAATATCACTCTTAAAAAAAAATAAGATGTCTATCGTCTTTTGTCGATAAGTTTTATATATAACCATACAGCTTATATTTGAATTTATTTTTTTTGTAAGGTTTTTTTGGCTATTTTTTGTAAAAAAATAAATATAAAAATATATAAAAAAGGTTAACTGATGCCAAATAAATAGGCTTTTAAAAAAAAATTTAAATAAAAAAAAATATTTTAAAAAAATTTGTCCAAACAAAAGTTGTACATAGATGGAGAAATAAAAGGTAGCCATCGGGAGAGTTGCAACTAGCAGTAACCAGGTTTGTTCTTTTGCAGATCCTCCTTTAATATCAAATTTCAATAGTCATTACCTTTGGCTTATTTTCATCTTTTTTTTAAATTTTTTATATTTTGATTAAAAAATTTTATTTTTTAAGTTTGTTTCGGTGAGAAGAGTCTAAAACCGTAAAATTTAATTAAATAATAAAAAATTTATTAAATACAAAAAAAATTAAAATAAAATAAGTAAATAAAAAATTATCCCAAAGGACTGAACTCTTTAGACGTATATTGGGTTTTTTCGGTGGTTGTTTTTTAAATTATTTTTGTCAAAAGTCATGCTGATAATCCGTTTGTTTTCTAATACCTTATACATATAGGTCTCGTTTGTTGCTGCAGACTATTAGTTCACTTGAACTATTAATTCGAAATATAGTCTAATTTAATATTTAGTAAGTTTCCAGACTAGTTATCTGGACGAATTACTAGATTGCCATATGAGAAATAATTAGTGAGGGGAGGTGTGTAACTAAAAAGTGAATTTAATTTTTTTTTAAAATAATAGAAACTATTAAAATATTAAAATAAATAACATAAAATTTAACAATAACATAAAATTTAACTTATTAATTTATTTAAGTTAAATTTAAAATAAATTAACTTAATACAAGGATAAATTATTATCTAATCCGTTATTTAATCTTACTTAATTTAAACACAAAAAAATTAATCCCACCTTATTACTAATCTCACCGCATTACTAATTCTACATCACTACTAATTTAATCCAATCTAATTCGAAATATCAAACGAGCCCATGCATAACTTAATCCAATAATCTAATATAGATAACTTAGTCGGCAAAACAAATAACACATTAAAAAATATATAGGACCCATACGTTTTTCATTCTAATTCTTTTTAGTCGGTTAAACAAATAAAGTATTGGATTGCACTAAAAAAAATTAATACAATACAATCACGTCTTATTAAAAAACCAAACGAGGCTGAAATGTTAAGTCATGCATTATATATTACAATAATGCTATATACAATGCATAAAATAGTACATGTTTTATAGCATACATATGTGTTATCACAAAAATTACTAAATTATGAATTTCACTTATTTTATTTATCAATACATTACTGTCACATACTCATGTATTATTTCATACATTGTACATAGATTTATTGTATATATTATTCGGTTTTCAAATTTAAGATCTGCATGAAAATCATTTTCCCCCCATAAGACCATGGGCAATTACTTGAAAATGTAATAATAATATATCAACAACAATTCTTAAACATGAATCTTTAATGGTCGTGTTTAAGAATAGTAATGAGAGATAAATAGAATAATTAATATGTTTTAGTCTAATAATATTTGTCACAATAAATTTTACATATTTATTTATAAAAAATAATTATTCGTGAGTTTTACTTTTAGTACCTTTTTTGAGCTAAGTCATATTAAAAAAATAAAAATTCCACAAGGTTCTTTTTTTTAATTTTCTAATGTTATGAACTATTATGGCCCCTATTTATTGTCTCATTAATTTCATACGAAAAACATCGTTGTTGCTGATAATGTTAAGAGAATATCTTATATTTTAGTTTTGGTAGGATATTGCTGATTTCCTAGAATTAGATATTCAAATTTGATTTATAGGAAATGTAGCCGTTGCAAATTCAGTGTCAAAAGTTATCATTTGTAACCGACGCCATTTCAGAAATTACCCTGGCATGTTTATGAGAAAAATTCATTTTGAGAGCATTTACAGAGCAAGAACATCATTTTTGTTTTTATTCTGTGAACATATTCACACTGGGCAAGCTCTTGCGTCACCATGTGTGACTTATTTTGTTTCAATTGTGAATATTTTCATTTTTCACATGTCCCATTTTGAGAATATTCCACCATCAAACGCGGAGGCAACACACACGGTTAGCAGAGGTAACACACAGAAACTCACGCTAACGTAAGCTGCGGTGGCGGAGGTGACACACATGGTTGCTTCAAAGATCGTCGGCCTCACATTCGCAACCCCTGCCTCCGATGCAAATAGCGACGACTGTGCCGACGGTGGAATGTAGAGCCCAGGCGACAACAGCGAGTGTGAGAGGCGACGACAACTGCGAGCGTGATGGCGAGGGCGGCAACACGGATACCTCTGTTTGGTTATTAACCCTGAGAGAGCGAACTTCTATCTCAGATTTGGTGGAAACGAGAGAGAGAGAGACAGAGAAAGAGACGGAGAGCGCCGAATGTGAGACGGTGGTGGTTGGTGACAGCGCCGGTGGAATCGCCGGATGTGGTGGCGTACTGGGACGGCTGCAGTTGATCGGTCGATCGACGGTTGCGGATAACGTCGCGCAGTGTGAGAATCTTTATTATAAACAAGTTGGAATGAAAATATTACCATTTTGTTATCGCCTAATGAGAAACAATTGAGAAACATAGGTAAAGTGAGAATTTTATTTGAGAATAAGACTGTTTTAAAAATAAAATTTAGAATGATACCTATGTATAAATAATTTATAAAAGTAAAATTTAGGTGAAATTTTTTTCTTATAAATATAAAATATTTTAATTTATATAATTAAAACCTGAACGAAGTAAAATGATACAGTAAAAGTAAATGCCATTCTTGCTTCACTTGTTATTTTTTTTTAAAAAAAAAAAAAATAATAAATAAATAAATAGGTCAAATGCGAAATATTATCATTTCTATTTATTTAGATGTGTGTGACAAGACTTTTATTACTATATGCAAGCCCATAATGTGGCAATAGGGCGGGGCCGTTGGATGCGATGTTTTGTCTCCATTTTTCATTTTTCTTGGACTTTAATTGAAAATATAAAGTGAAGGAAAAAGCAAAAATAGGATGTGAATAGAGATATGTCATACTAATAGGCTGATATTAGTAAAAATTAAAGATAATATAAAAAATTAAAGATAATAATTAATAAATAATTAAAATTAAAAATATAAAAATAATAAATATGATTAAAAAAATAAATATAATACTTT
>JAOTRH010132638.1:0-14195 GCA_034768845.1 Heliamphora exappendiculata | reverse complement strand
ACAGTTCATTATAGTGTATAAAAAAAGGTAGTCATAGCTCATGGAAATTAGAAGATGCAAGAGCGTGGCCCTTGGGAGTGCTAGTAAGCAAACAAATTTGCGCATGAATTTGTCAAACGGCCCATATGAGATAATGTATCGTATATGAAGGGAAAGCTGTTTAAGATAACCACGCTGCAGTAAAACAGGAAGCATAGCACTTGCAAATGAGAAAAAAATGTTTGTTTGCTGTGCTGGGATACAGGGTGACTAGGTCGAAATGGTGAAGCAAAAAACTTGAAATTACCTAATAAAGAAATCAAGCATGTGACACAAAAAAAAATTACAACGAAGAAGATAGACACTATGATAACGTGCAGATTCATCATCAAATCACGTTTTCAATTGACACACAGCAGAGAAACTGATGAGAAAAGCATCCACAATCAAGAAACCAACACCAATCTAAAATATTACTGTCGACAAGTCAGCGCCTTTGTCCGCTCGCCGCTGTATGGTTTCGTTGAGAGAGAGAGAGAGAGAGAGAGAGAGAGGCAGAATGATATATCGTTAGTAGTGTTCTAGAGGTAACTGAGTTTAATGTAGTTTAGGGTTATTTTTAGTACTAGGCCTATTACACATGGGGATTTTTATTGCCATTCGCTCTAAACCCAGGACTGGATTTGCAAACCAAGTCCCCCATGGTTTTTTTTTTTTTTAATTAATCCGTTTAATTTGTGGATTTCATTGTCCAATAGGACTAATAGTCCAACCCACATTTGATGCACAATTTTACATGGCCCATATCACTGAGTAACAATCCTATCCTCTACACTGGGCATCAACCTGGGCCTAAGATGGTTCAGCCTATATTGCCTACATCCACAGAATTGTGGACTACATGTATCACTCACTCACTCCAAGTTGATACATACACAAGAATTGCACCCATACATATAGGATGTAATACAATCACACTGAAATATAATATGCATACCTCTCACAGATAGAGGGACAGACCATGACTAAAAATTATAAAAATCAAGCTACTAATCAAAGGATTTTTTTTTTACCCATCAATCACGGAAATACCATTATTCACGGGATATGCCCATATTTCAAGGATCTCCATTGACTTGACACATCGAAGTGAAGTGTACAACTTGAACTCGAAGGTGAAAACAGCTTTAATGGAGTTTCCAGAACTGGAGATGTTTGATGGAAATTGCATCAGCTACTCTTGGGTGCTCTCGGATGGCCCTTCTTGTGTAATTCTTGTCCACATGCAGCCCTCTTTTGGGTGCTCTTCACTAGGTGGGACCACTTTGGGGTGGTGAATGCAAACATAGCATGCAAAAGTAGCCTTTTAGTTTTTTTGGAATGTGCTAACAGGCCAGATGGTACTCACACTGAGATGTGCAAAAAAAGGCCTGGTTCTGCATTCAGATGTTGAACTGGACCACAACAAAAATTGGGTCTATTGGGGTGGATCTTGATTACAAGCAGAAAATGTTAAAATGGGTCGGTATAGGGGATATAATGGAAACGATGACATTTTGTAATTGAGAAACAACAGGAGACCTTTGATACCAACTTTTTTCTCTATTACTACCATGTTGATCGAGAAAAAGTTTTGTGAATCATAATTCAAGTAATTCAAATGAGCTGCTTGCAATGCTTTTTTGAGGTAACTAGTGAATCACACATTGAGTGCATCTAAGGCTGATAGCTTATCAACCTACTAGACCTCTCAAAAGCCTCTTGTATTTTCCCTTAAACCTCCAACAGCCAATATGCACCTCATGGCTTACCTGCTGAATCTGATAATGAGTTGAGAAGTAATAAAAGTTCTGATTTTGCTGTTCAAAAAAATTTTTTTTTTGAGCTGCTTGCAATGCTTTTTTGAGGAGGTACAAGGATGCCACATGGTCTATCACATACCAAAGGGGTGAGGAGTGAGGGATGATAGTTGAAATCGAGACACTATGTTTATATGGTAAAAGAACGCCATAAACACTGGGCTGTTTGCAATACTATCGACATCTCAAAAAAGTGAAAATATTTCCCCTTTTCAACATCAAAAAGCTTTCAACTGAATATTGCTTCGCTGGACGTTGATGGTGGATTGGACTACAACAGAACTTGTAACAACTAGACAATCTCCAAATTGTCCAAAGATGGGTGTGGGAAGAGGGGGTGAAGGGACGAACCAATATTCAATGCAGCCATAGTTTGCATTCAATTTAAAACACACAAAAAGTGGACGAATCTAAATAAAAAAGAAAAGGGTAACATAATGCATAAATCCATCATCAGGCCAAACAACAATAGCAAATAGAACAAGTGAAACAGGACATACCTTTGGCTTGGAACCATTTAAGCTTTGGTGTAGGCCTGCAAAAGTCAACCTCCATATCCCCACCTATTTTAACCCACACGATAGCTTGGAAGTGCTTAGGAGATTGGCGTTCACCGTCAGCCCCAGCCCCCGCCACAAAGGTAATATTATGCATGGGACCAGCAACCACCCCTGTGCTTACCTTAACGACTCTCAAAAACACAGTCTGTATTCTGCAATTTAAGTCTAACACCAATATCAAGTAGACAAGTTAACAAAGAGAAAGTGACGGAAGAATTTAGTGGGCAAAAAAAGCACATACGTTTTCAATGTTGTACTAGGCGATACCCAGCTTAAACCAGTTATTGACCTGCTCCAAAAAGGGCGTTTACAAAATGCTAATGCCCGGGTGTGCATAAATTTTACCAGTTGGTTCATTCCGCAGGTTTTGGGGGTCGTGAGGGACGACTTCTTCTGTGTCAAACCACTGAACATCCGGCGTATAAAGTTAGAAACGGCATTATTAAACAGGAAGAATTTAGTGGGGAAAACAACGCGCATACGTTTGGATTGTACTACTTGCAAACAGACAGCGTTGAGCACTTCTTGTCCTCCTCCAAAATGAGGGGAGACTTCTCCAAATCGTGTTCGTGCATCAGGTCGTTAGGGTCCTGGGGGACGACATCCTGACTCCAGAGCGCCAAATCATTGAACATCCAGCATATAAATTTAGAAACAATAATATTATACAGGAAATAAGATATAGAGGAGCAAATCAAGACAATGTGAAGATCTTCAGTTAATATAGTAACCATCTATCTTCCGAAGTTGTAGATAATCGAAACGAATGAAAGAAAGTGCGGAAACAAGAAATCGAAGATGGTGCTAGCCACATAAACCGTAATCCCAACCTTCCCTTGACAGATGTAAAACTAGGGCAATGCAGAAATATAGAGACAATACAGTTAAGGAAAATTTAGAAAATCAAACAGATCTTCCTACAAATACATACAATCATGTCGACTTCATCGAACGATTCCTTCGGTTTCCTTTCTTCTCCTCGCTGTCGCTTTTTCTGTTGGTTATCGTCATCCTCCACTGAAGGCCCCAATCTCCGTTTAGATAACGGCCAGATCATTGTGGAACAGAAGATATCATCATCGATTTCTTCCTTTTCTTCGACGCTGGTGGATGTTTCTCTACACGGAAGATATCATATTCCATCATCGATTTCTTCCTTTTTGTCCCCTCTGATTGGTGTTGTTCTTGAGTAGTGTCGTACGATCCCCGTCGAGGAAAGGAACATCAGTGGGGGCCATGGTTCTTCCTCACGCAAAACCCTAAGCCTAACTTCCGATCGTACTTAGTTTTTTTTTTTGTTTTACATTAATTTAAATAAATATGCTTTTTAGATTCTTTTAAAAAAATAAAAAAATATATATTTTTATTAAAATTTAAGAAAATTTTATATAAGATGAAAAAAATCAACTTAACATGTTTATTGATTTTTTTATTATTTTTAATAAATTCTTTTAAAATTAGCATAACAAATGTACTTTTTAAAATTTTTTCATTATTAATAGCTTAAAAAAAATAATAAACTTAAACTAAAATATACTTTTTTGTATATAAAATGAAAACAAGCTCCCAAATTAAAAAAAAAAAAGCATAAAACATATGCCAAAGTTTGGATGGGAAAGTTTAGAGGGGGAAATGAAAGATTTGAAAGAAAAGGGTTAGTTATAAAGTATTTTGAATAATTTTTAAAAATGAGAAAAGTAAATGAAGGAAAAGTTGTGGGAGGGGGGGGGGGGGTTTAAAAAAAATTTATCTCTAAAAAATCGTAAAAAAACAAATTGCGAGTAAAGGTGATAACCAAAACACAAATCAATTTTATTTGAAAAAAAAAAATTGAGTACCATGTAATTACTCTGGTTCCTATACCATGTTTCAGGATTTTACTAGAAAAATTGTAAATAATAAAATCAAAAATAATAAAACTAGAATTTTATTATTTCGATGGAATACTACAGATACTACAATTTACTCATATGAACTAGAATAAAAAATTACAAGGAAAATAAAATAAAATAAAAAAAGGCAGTATGCCTAATTGTGTAAGTGTCCCATATCCATTGCAATTAGCTTATTTATAAATATATTTTAATAACTGATTGCAACTTTCAATAATTACTTCATCATGTTTGAAATGCCACGTGTTGTCAACAAATTTTTAATTGTCTTTTGTAGTTTCAAATCGAAGACTGTCACTTGTCAATTTTGTCTGAACATTTTTACCTTAACGCGCATTTTAATTGCTCTTACCTAATTGTACTTTTTTTAACTACTCAAGAGAACGTATTGTGGCGATTATTTCCTAATTAGAAGCAACAAACATGTGTTTTATGCTTCTTTTGCTACACCACTTGAATTTATTTATGAACAATTAATCTAAAACATCATTTTATATTCGTAATATTATTTTTGCAATCTAAGAATTAAATTCGATAGGAATTATTCGAAAAGAAGTACTTACTGAGCTTTAAAAGGCTTTAATAATTTTTCTGTTATTCAATAAGCTATTTAATTTTACATCAGTCAATTGGTTTATTTAACCCTTGTCATTATTATTAACAAAATATAGTGTAAACAGAAGAAAATGATACGATTATTTTTATAATGTTAATTATAATTTTTTATGTTTATATTAAAAATAATAATTTAAGCTAATAATAAAAGGTTATAAAAGTATATAAAAATTAAATACCTCACTTTTTTTAAATTATTATCAAATAAATAAAAAAATAACACTCTTATGTATCTTTTAAATAATCAAACAATAAAAAAAATAACTCCCATATTTTTCTTCCCTTTTCATTTATTTATTTTTTTTCCCCGTAACTAACATTTTCGTTCATTCTTTTCACCCTTAATCTATACACCTTTAATTAAGGACGGGCAGAAAAATAAGTGCTTTATTGTATTTGTGCGCTGATGCTATCCTTTTATACCCACCGTCCAAAAACTGTGTCAATATCACCCAGACCCGGTCCATTACTAAGTATTTGGGCCCAGTTCATTTGGCAACTTAGAAAAAAAGAAAAAAAATTAAAATGATAACTTATATAAAACAAAAAGAGAGAGAATAAATTGTGTTTTATTTTGGGTTAATTACCTTATGAGATGCCGTGGAAGTTTGGGTTTTTTAAGAAGTATTATTTTTTTAGAAAAAAAGAAAAATATATATTTGGAATAATTATTTTTAGTAAATTTTTTACTTTTTTGTTTTTATTAAAATATCTAAAATGAAATTATTTTTGGTTTTTAAGTGATGGTGTTTATGATATTGATATAATTTTTTGTTTTTTGCAAAGGAATTAGGTTTTTAATTAAGGATAATTATAGTAATTTTAATTAAAAAAAATTAAAGTGTTTAGAATTTATGTAAGCTTTTTTCTCAGAAAAAATTAAAAAATTAATAAAGTTTTTTAAAAAATCAAATGGTATAATTTAAAAATTACCTTTTTTAAAATAAAAAATTAACTTTTAAGTGATGCCAAATAAGACCAAAATCTTCATTTCTTTTGTACTGTTGAAAGTGGGGGACAACTTCTGGCAAAAAAATATTTATTTTAAGGGTAAATTACAGTGACCACCTCTGAGATTTAATAAAACATCAACAACTATACTTGTAATTTTTAAAATGTCATTAACCTCCCATCTGGCTTAGGTTTTGCATCAAATTAGTCTAATTATTAAAATTTTGCTCCGTTGTGCCTTGTTTGGCATGTTGTTTAAATAAATTTTTATGATTCAATCCGTTCATTATGTAAAACTCGTCGAGTTTGTGTAGTAAAATGAAATTCAAATTCATCTGATATCTGTAACTAAGTGATTGAGTAACATTTGTTTAACAATATTTTTTTAATTAATTTTTATTTATTTATTTATTTATTAGGAGATGTTATTCAATTACTAAGTTACAAGTTATATGATGAATCTAAATTTTTACATAATAAATAAATTCGACGAATTCTACATAATTAACGAATTAGATCATAAAAATTTATTCAAAAAACACGTCAAACAAGGCACAGCTGAGCAAAAATTTAATAATTGGACTAATTTAATGTAAAATCTAAACCAAAAAATAAATTAATAATATTTCAAAAACTATAAAGGTGGTGATTAATATTTTACTAAATATCTGGTACCGTAATTTGCCCTTATTTTAACACAGATTCATTCTTTTGCATTATCTTGCCTTTCAAGTGGTCTGTAAATAGCCTGTAAGTGATCCCAACCCTCACCCTACTTAGGCACTGATTGCCAACTTAGGTTTTTTTTTTTTGACTTTTTGATAAAAAATACTGAAAAGTTAAGAATACCTATTTAGTAAAAAAATTAAAAAGCTAAAATATCAAATTAAAATACAAATTTTTAGAATATTTTATTTAAATTTCTACCATTTTTAAAATACAATAATATTTCTTATTCATAACTTATTTACTACCACTATCAACTACACATAATTGTTAATATCAAATATATAAAAGAATAAAATTGTCTATTTAAAATAAAAAACAAAAAAATTAACTTTTTTTTCCAAATAATTAACTTTAAAAAAAGTTAGTTTAAAAGTTAAATTACCAAACAATCTATTTTGAATTCAATTTAGCTTTTTGACTAAAAATACAAAAAAAAAACTAATTTTTAAACTAGTTGCCAATCGGGTCCTTAACTTATATGCATGTGCTTTGTATTTTTTCTTTAACAACATTTTTTTCTTCCATTAATGAGAGAGAAGTACAACAGTCGAACTACAAATGGTCGGAGAAAAAATAAATCGGCACAATGGCCTTTTACAAGTTTTTAATGGGTCATAAAGATTTCTAAAATTAGCTAAAATCTAAAATGTCGCACTTGTCGACGACGTTCACTGTAAGAGAAGCGGCAATCGCATCTTCACACTATTTTCCCTACGGATCTGACCAAAGAACACCCCAAACTTTCATTGTGAGGAGAGAAAAAATTTGTACCATCGACAGAAAGACAACCCCCATACAAGGGGAAAGTGTAAAGAATACCAAACAGACATGAAAAACAAAAAAAAAACAAAATAAAACAAAAGAGACAAATCTCGACATAACAAAAATACAAAAGAAAAATAAACAAAACACCTGCCTAAAACAAGAGGACGAATCACCACGGAACAGATCTAGCCAACCTACAGAGCATATCTGATCGGAGCACCGCCTTCGGAGTAAATCCGATCAGAAAACCACGCGCATAATAGATTTAGTCGTCATAACATTTCGTCAGAATAAATCTGCCAATACACTCACAAAAAGTGCAATTTATTCATGTACTGAGAAAATCACGAGAGAGAGAGGGGGGGTTGGGACGACGAAAGGTGGGCTGGCTCTTCCTGTTCTCACTGACCAAATCTACTGGAAAGAGAAAACGCAAAGAGAGAGAGAGAGAGAAACGTACCAGAACCTTATTGGAGTTAAAGTTACTATGCATGTGCTTTGTAAGTGGTATGTAAATGGCTTGTTTAACTTGTATGCATGTGGTCTTTAAGCTTGTGTTTGGTCTAATTTTTTTGGGTAAGTTTTTGAGTTTTTTAATTTTTTTTATAAAAAAAATATGTAAAGATGTGAAAGTAGTCAATTAATTACAATAAAAAATTAAATAAGTAAGATTTTTAAAAAAAATTTAAACAAAAAATCTTCACAAAAAATTAGACCAAACATAAACTAAATGGTTCCAAATTATGTTTTGATATGCATGTCTTTGTCCAAATGCCCGTGTTCTCAATTTTTTTTGCCATAGTTAAAAACTATACTATTTTTTATTAAAGAGAATAAAAGGGAAAGAAATCTAAAGGAAATCAGTCTCAATCGCTTATAATGGAGTTTAAAATCGTAATCTCCATTATAAAATTAGTACAGTGCCATTAGATTGCAAAGACCATGTCATATATTGCATCCCTTACTTTGAGAAATACTTTTTATTACTATTATGATTATGGCAAGGCACAGTTTTGTGACGAAACTAAGTCTATACAAAAATGACCAAAGTTACCATTTTGAGCAAAAAAATTTATAAAAATTTAAGCTTGTAATTGTAGAAACAATGCTTGCATTAATCTCAGTTACCTTTTTTAAAAAAGATTAATATATCAAGAGAGAGAATATATTATCAAAAATGTTTGTGATCAACAAGATGACCATATTAATTTACTAAATGACGGGACACAATTATAAATATTAATGCAATGGACCTCAAGAACTGTACTTGTATTAAATTCCAGTGATCAATTATAACACTTTTTTTTCAAACTAAAATCAATACTTAGATATGGTTTTATTACAATAAATAACAACAAAACCTAATTCTGTTTATTATTGAGTGTGTCGTAGGCAAGAATAATTAGCCAGTGAAACAATTATTGTTGCTTAATGTATAAATTAATCACATGCATCCTACAAACTGCTTATAACTTCTTCTGGTATTCCATGGTTCACCACCTGTGCACCGATTCAAAATTTTAATAAAAGCATTAAAAATGTTAATCACCGTTCAATAAATATCTCCTAATTACTCGTAAGAGTAATTTTTACGAGGAACAACAATGACAATCGGGAGCTTTTAAATGTACAAACTTTTTTACTTAGCAAACTCACAGTACAAGACAACGTGCACAAGTCGATGCATTTAGCTAGTGGGTGTATTAAGTAAATAGTGAATTAATTCATGGTAACCAACGAGATTTTTGTGTGTGCATATTTAGGTTAAATCTCAAAAATATAAAAATTACAATTTAAAACTAAGTTGACAAACGAGCAAAACTTAAAAGGTGGCACGGTACTCCATGCTTGTAACCTGGAATATCCCCCACTCCTGGCTAGCATCGGCCACCAATTGGGTGAGACTCTCGTCATCGATCTCAGGGCCGCCGAGGTCGAGGACCAGCACCTCAAGGACCTTGCCATAGAAGGTGGTGGTTGCAGGTTGCTCATTTTCTGCCCTAATGAACTCAGCTGGTATGGTATCCGTGTACTTGGACAATGAAGGTATGGCTTGCACTCTCTCAACCTCCATCTCTTTCTTATTTTTCTCTGAGTTCTGTGACAATTACTGCCAAGGATTTCTAGTCTCTCTCCCTCTCTGAATGTGCGTTACAATAATTCTTGGACCCTTTTAATAGGCATTTTGAAAAAAAAAAACCTTTAAATAAATGAATTGTCACAAAAAAAAAGAAGATAAAGATTGATATCTAGATATGGGTATTGTATGAGTTAATGGCCTCACATGGCAACCAGTTTTAAAGTGGCTTCTTATTTTTTTATTTAAAATTTAAAAAGTCAAAAAATAGTGTTTGGGAACCTAAAGGCTTTTACTATTTTAATATTTTTATTGTTTACGTAAAATAATTTTATATATTTTTTAAAAACATAATAACTTTTATTATACATATTTATTTTTTATAAAAATTATATTTTTAAAATCTATTCGTCAAAATCTATCAAACAAGATTTATATTGAATATAAAATTATATAAAAATAAACTTTTTAAAAAAATATAACAACTTGTTTCTCATTTAATGCTCTTTTGACTTAAAACCACTTTAAATCAACTTTTTAAATTATTTTTTAACTTAAAATCATCTATACAGTTCACCAAATAAATTTTTTATTTATTTGACTTAAAACCTACTTGTCAAAAGAGACCACCAATGAATCATTTCTTTATTTTTTATATTTTATTTCTGGAGATGATCCAAAAAAGACAATTTTTGAACAAAATATAAAACAATTTAGAAAAAGAAAAAAACATGCTAAAATAAATCAATAAATTAGACTTTAAATTACTTATTTTTCTCATAAGATAATATAAGTACCGAATAAGATGTCATATTATATTATATACAAATATAATCGCCAGAGCATTAGAAATAAAAATAGAAAATGGAGATCAGCCAACAATGCCACGGAGGAGAAATGTTTGTGCGGACCCAGAATTTTAATTTTAAAAAAAATATTCTTATATATTTTTTAAGAGACATATATTAGGTTTTTAAAAAACTTTTAGGGTAGAAAGAGATACATTTGATAGCTCTTACCAATCTCGCCATGTCATAATTATCATCTCCACATTTATGAGCAAAGAGTTCACCAAATTCCCATAAATGCAACGCCCCATGCACACATTTAATTTTCTTTCTACTCCACCTGATTTCGATTTGTTTAAACTACAATTTTGAATTGAAGATTAAAACTTGACTACAGAAATTTATATTTTCTCAGGTATTTCTTGCTTATTTTTGTTTTTATATATATATATATATAAAAGAAACAAATTTGATAGTACTAAAAATTATTATTTTTATCTATAAATACTCACATTCACACATTGCCACGAGAATTGTTACGAGGAAGAACGTGAGAAATAAAATGAGTAAAAAGAGAAATGCGCACAATATATATGGTTTCCCCTAAGGATGGTTGCTTATTTTTGTATATATATATATATATATATATATATATATATAAAAATAAGAAACAAATTTGATAGTACTAAAAATTAGTTTTTTTATCGACAAATACTTACACATTCACACCTTACCACGAGAATTGTTATGAGAAAGAATGAGAGAAATAAAATGAGTAAAAAGAGAAATGCGCACAATATATATGGTTTTTGTTAGGGATGGTAATTTCTCTCGTCTTGCTCCATTTTTTCATGTTCCCGTCTCGTTTTGTATGAATTTTTCTTACCTCTAATAACAAACGAGTTGGAGACGGTATTTATTTTTCTCACTTCATTTTCTTTCATCCGTTCCGATTATATAAAATAAATATTTCTTAAATGCTAATTCATGTATAAGATATATATTTTATAAATATAATAAGTCAAAAATATTAAAATATTATATTTATTTCTATTTTTCTTTTCGATTTCTTACATTTTGTATTTTTAGTTATATTAATTCATAAACTATTATTTTATATTTATTATATTATTTATAACTCTTATTAATATTACTATTTTAATCTTTAAAAATTATCTCTAAATTTTTTTTATTATTGTCTCTTTTTTTGTTATTTTTAAATTTTTCTTTTTTATATTTATCTCAATTAAATAAAAGACAAAAATGAGAGAGCAACTTAACTTAAGGTAGTGTCGTCATGATGGTTCACTGTGGCCCGAGTGATTGGTGTGCGAGAAAAAAAAAAATAAAGTATGGATAGATGGAGCTAATAAGTGGGGAGAGAGATCAGTGAAGTGATTGCGATATTCGAATATGGTTAGGTGGCAACGAAGATGATACGTAGATTGGGAGTGATGGTAGCAGTGACTGTGGCAACAAGAAATTTTTTTATAGAGATATTATATTAAAAATAGTAACTCTTAATGACAAAAAAATAATTAAATTAAAAAGTTATTCAAAAATTTTCTTAAAATATTTTTTCATAAATTAAAATTTAATTGTAAAGCATATTATTAAATATACAATTATAATTATCAAAATTAGAGATTTAAATAAAACTTTCACATAAATTTTATAGAAAAATATACAAACATAATCACGATTCACAAAAATTATAATAAGAAATACAAAATCAAAAAATTGGTTAATAAAATCAAAAGAGTATAAGACAATTTATACTCATTAAATTAATACCAATATTAAAAAAATTCAATTACATATATCAATATTTACCAATAACATTTTTGTTCAAAATTGATTTTTTTTTTTTGTTGAACTTTTTTTTCCACTATCGAAATTTCTTATTTTTCTTTTGCTCTATCAATTTTTCTTTTCCTTCTTTTTTGTGTCTAAAATTCTAAATATTATTTTTTTATATTAAAAAAAACTAAATTTTAAATCCATCAAATCAAATCATACTTAAAACGGAGTTGATACGGACAATTAAAGATGAAATAATGCATTTTAAAATTTCAGTATAAACAAACATGCACTTAGAACGTAACTCATGAGCAATTTGGATCACCGAACATACTTTTAATAAGTTGTTCGACAGGCTTTGGTCAAGCCAAACATCACCGAACAGGCGAATTGTGGACGTGAATTTTTATATTTCGTCTTGAGAAGTGAGTTGCTCTTTTTTTTTAGTAGATCTTTTTCTTCTTTTGTCGAAATTTCTTATTTTTCTTTTTGCTCTATCAAATTTTCTTTTCCTTATTTTTTGCGTCTATTTTTCTTTTTTATCTATTGATTTATTTTATTTTATTTTATACGATATTAACCTTTCAATCTTCAAGATCGACAAACCATTTTGCTATTTGGTATTCTTTCCTCCACAGTGATTTAGCCATATGTAACTTTTGTATTGAAATCCAACATAAACCCCTTCAAGCTTTCTTTTTCCAAATAAACCCTATCACTAATGGGTTACAAAACTAGCAATAAGAGGCACCGATAGCCCGATCTTATTTTCTGTTGATAAGCAAGTCTGGATAGGCGCGTTTCGACAAGTGCTTTCCTTTTGTCAATTTGCTGTTATTTTTTTTTTTCATCAAAGTACAAGCCATTTTTTTTTTTACTTTGAAAGTTTTCACAAAAATACTTTTTCTGTCGATTTTTTGTTTTCCTTTCTCCAATATTTTGTTTATATTGCCATTTTTTTGTGTTATATCTTGACAAAATAATATTCAATTAAGTCATTATTAGCTTATGAAGTTACCCCAGTCATGTTGAAAATATATATTTTCCTATTATTTTGGTCAAAATTTCACATCACATATTTTATAAAAGTATATTTTAACTACTATTTTACAGCCATTATTTTGACTTTTGTATTTTTGCTTCCCAATTATAGTATTGATCAACCAACACTTGCATTCATTTTAATTTATTTCCATTTCGTTTGTGCTATTTTTTTCATTCTAACTTATTGTGCTCTTCTTCTAGCGCCAATTTTTGTTTACCAAAAAATAATATTTTTCGGCGAGATCGACATTGACATCGACATCGACAGGTTAAATGCGATGGAACGAAGGTTCAATACTTAGCTTCAGAATTTCATTAAAATTTAAATGACCGAACAAATTAAGAGATTTTGACAAGAAAAGAAATGATCGAAGACTAATAAAATTCATTTTATTAATTTTCGTAAAATATAAATAAAGATTACATGAAAGAAATACCGTTACTCGTTTACGGTTGCTTGAAAAATATTCAGCATTCTCCATTGAAAATTTTTTAAGAATGAGAACCATCTACATTTACGCTACTCTTAATACAAAAATAAAAAATAAATAAAAAATTAAAAATTCGTTATAAAATTAATTTCTCTACAATAACTACAATACAAATATTTATAAAAATAATTTTATAACTACTAATAATTTTGAATAACTGCTAATAACTACTCTACAATGTTTACTCCTACAACGCCAAGTATTCGTTCTTCAATCAATTTTGGAATGGCTTTGCTGCGACTTT
Source organism: Heliamphora exappendiculata (assembly GCA_034768845.1). Lineage (NCBI taxonomy): Eukaryota > Viridiplantae > Streptophyta > Magnoliopsida > Ericales > Sarraceniaceae > Heliamphora > Heliamphora exappendiculata. The sequence goes on along the minus strand of JAOTRH010132638.1, from coordinate 401 downwards.
CTAGAAAAGTGTGCAAATTGAATGCGATATGGATAAAGAGCTGATTTTGCATGCGTAGTTGATTGCCTCGTGCCTCCGGGAATATGTTTCCACCTCTAAATATTATTTATTCCCATCCTGTGGAAAAATAACAATGCACCGCCGCAATCATAATAGCCCCCTGATTGTCAACTTTTTTTTTTTTTTTTTTTTGTGACTTTTTAATTAAAAATATTAATAATTCAAAATTATTTGTTTAGTAAAAAAATTTTAAAAATTAAATCAAAACACAAATTTTTATAATATTTTATTTAAATTTTTACTATTTTTAAAATATAATAATACCCCTTATTTATAACTTATTTACTACTCTAATTATGTATAATTATAAATATTAAATATATAAAAAATTAAAATTATTC
>JAOTRH010132627.1:0-14197 GCA_034768845.1 Heliamphora exappendiculata | reverse complement strand
AGGTGATTTTGTTGTTTCCGTTAAATTGAATGAAAATTGTAACAGTTGGGGTATCTTTGATATTAAAATTAAACCTGGTGGGATATTAGTGTAATTTTTGAAATTACACGAGGAATTTATGTTTTTGTCAGAAACCTCAACGGGGTCAGTAAAATTTACCCAATTAAAAATTATTATTAAAAAAGTCAAAAAGTCAAAAAGCTAATAGGGTAAAAGTTGGAGGTTGAAAAATGACGTTTTTTGGACTAAGTTAAAAAGTTTAAAAAGTCAAAAAAATTAATTTTAAGCCGATTTGCCAAATGAGCAATAAATACTAACTTTGGATAACAATCACTGGTAAAAAAATAAATAAAAAATAATAAAATACGAGAAACAACATACAAAGAAATTAACTCAATTATAATTTTTAAAATTATTAATAAAATAACTATTTAGAGTCTGAGTATAGATAATTATTTTGGGTATATATAATTATTCATTACTTATAATACCAAGTCTCTGTTTGGGATGTATAAAAAATTTGATTTTTTAGAAGTACAATATTTAAAGGAAAAAAAGGTAAAAAAATAGTTAAATTGTTTTAATTTGCATAGGTAATGTTTTTTTGTTTGTTAAAATTCCTAGTATCTTTATACTTTTTTTTCTTTAAAATTATAAGTCTTTGGGATGACATGATTGTTTTTAAAATTTTTAGAAGTTAATTTTTAATTGAGAACATTATATTCATTCAACATAAAAATGTTAAATTATATAGGATGCATATAGGTGTGGGCATATGATTTTTTTAGTTTTGAAAAAAAAATGGCTTGAAAAAGAAAACCGAGATATTTACGTGTCGGACCCAAAAATGAGATTCAGCGTTGGAGAGTTATGGTACAAAAGGGAAAGGTCTTAGCATCTCATTTTGTCCAACTGCAAGATCGATCAAAAGATTTTGAATAATCAATAAGTAAATTAGATACTTATCATTCATCTCTTTTCAAGTGATGATAAAATGTAAAATAAACGAGACAAATAGTAAAATAATTAAATCAAAAAGTAAACCCCTAAAATGATACAGAACAATAGTACTTGGAATAACTTAGAATTATGGCCGTAAAAGTGAATTAACGGTCGTAACTACAGAGTTGCGGTTGCAATTGTGGTACATGCACATTGACTTTGTTTTGAAGGAAATGTATGAAAAAAGTATAAACATAAATAAAATGATATGAAATGAGATTGAACAATAAAAATGTATAAGACAGGATGGTAGTCGATGGTAGTCGCAATACAGAATTGATGGCTGTCATTGTGGTGGTAAGTAGAGTTGCGGCTGACACTTTAAGCCAATGATCGAAACATATGACCAATAAAAATAATGAAAACAACATTGAGGCTTTAAATCAATATTGAAGCAACATATTCATAGAAAAAGAAAATTGGTATTAAGTATAAAAAAAAGTGAAATATACAAGAGAGAAAGACAATCGTAATATTAGATTGATGGTCATCATTATGGTGACATACGAACAAATAATCATAACTACAGAATTAAGGCCACTACTATGATTCAAGTCGCAATGTGCAAAAGTAAAAAAAAAAGGAGGTTAGAAATAAACAAAAATATTTACACTTGACATGTACTTTATATAAGAATGAATAAAAATTGATTCCTTATCCACCGAGACTAGAGTTTCTCCTTTAGTAGAGACGGCTACTTCAGGATGGCAGTTTTGTCTCGAGAGTAGATGTGAATGATTGTGATTATAGAGTTCGATCGACGAGAATGGTGAAACAAAGATACAAAAATAGTTTTGGCAAGGTATTGATAGGCTTAAGATTTATTGGAATCGATCATTTAAAAGTTGAAGAGGCTTTCTAATTAATGAGGAGGAAAACTTAGGGTTTCTCACCTCTTAAGATTTAGAAAAATGGATTGCGTAGCACCCTAGGATTAGAATATGCATCCTAAAAAGAAAACACGATAGAATAAAAAGATTTGTACTATCAAAATCAAAATCGCAACCACAAGAATGTGACTCAGGACTACCATTCTAAAATGTATCTGCCATTTTGTGGCTACATAAAATCTCAAATTTTGCGGGCTCACCCCGGTCTCGTCTGAACTCCAATTTGTGTGTGTAATGTGTTGTTAGAAAGGTATTTGAGTCTAATTTCTAACCCAGGTGGTTTGGGTCCAAAATGTTTTGTACTTTTTGAGTTATTTCTCGTTTTATCAACATTCTGTTAAAATGCTAATCATTTTTTGTAAAACATGTTGGAGGCAAGACTGCCAAAATTTTTGTTTTTGTAAACGATTAACGAAAAAAATTAACTAGACGGGAAATCGCCAAAACGGATTTCAGATAAAACTTTTGATGACGAACGATCAAAATAAAATTCGTGCATCCGAATTAATTTAGAAGAATATCTTTTTACCGGTCGAATCTTCAACTACGATTTGAATCTAGGTTGAAGCTCCTGTCAAATCTTCTACTGTATTCCCTTATATGATTCCCGGATATAGTGTGGGTTATAATCCTCCGAAAACTCGTACCGGCAGAACCAAGACAGTTTTAGTCTTAGAAGAAAAGTTATGAAACTGGTTCAGCCTACCCGTATATATATAGGGTTACAGCAGGGACCTGTGGAGTAATTATTAGTAAAACTTCCAGTAGAATACAGACACGTATCAGCAGCTTCTGCAATTAAGAAAACTTCATAGCGGTATCTTCAATTATGAAAAACTAGCAGCGATTTCTATAATTTTCATAAAATACTGAATTATAGTTCACACCACTAAAAAACTATAATTGCGCTCTGACTCATAATCTCAAGATTATATAGCAATGAGTTTCTATTATTAAATGATTATCATTTCTCCCAACGTTAAGATTTTTGATACCCGCCAATTAAATTTAATTACTGACAATTTAATTTAATTGGCATCTTGATATTGCTTAAATCCTTCCACTTAACTTATTTGACCATCAGATTATTAGATCCACCTGCAGGGTTTTCCCCGGTCGAAACTCATAAGCTTCCTTAAGGGGGTGTCGTCAATCCCGATCTTTCGGGATATAAATTCTGTCAATAATTAATATTTACCATATAAATAACATCGTTATCCAACTCACTGAGAATATATATTTATATAAGATCGCACCTCGAATGAATCAAAATAACAAATATTAAATATATGCAAATCAATAATTATTTCAGGATTAAGAGGATAAGCACTATTCATAATAACATTATGGTGTGAATTAATTTATATAGTCAGTATAAAATTAATTACCCAAAATGTCCCGTTCAATACACACAAAGTGTACTGACACAGAGAGTCGAAACAATAGACGATGCTATTATCTGTTCCCTGTAACCAAGACATGCCTACTAAAACTCTGTGCTACAGTCGTACCGATGGTATACCCATTTTCATCTAAACTGTTAACATAAAACTTATATTCTACAATAACCTAAAATTCGATCTTCTGTGGGTAAGCCGTACTTTACATATCAGATTAAATACTATACAGAATATTAGACATCCATGCATAACAAAGTAATGATCTGCATACATTACTCATAAAAATTCTCATAAAATAAAAAATTAATTTTATTAAAATAAAATTAAATACTAAAAATATGATTTTCAGTATACCAACCATAACAATTTTTTACTTATACTCAAAACTATGTTTCTATACATCTGACTCTTACACTCTCTACATGACTATCAAAAGTTTTAGCCGGCAAGCTTTTTGTAAAGGATCTATAAGGCTGTCTCCTGTTGCAAGCTCTATGTCTGAATAAAAACCTGAATTTGTATACCCAAAAGGTACTAGACTGTCGGCCTGGTAAAGTAACATATAATCCTTAGTTATTTTCAGGTACTTGATTATATTTTTTACCGCAGTCCAATAGTCCTGCCCTAGATTAGACTGATATCTTTTAACTATGCCAACGAGAAAATAGATTTTGATCTAGTACAAAGCATAGCATACATGAGGCTTCCTACTGTCGAAGCATAAAGAACCGCCTTCATTTTCTCTATCTCACAAGTGTCTTAGAACACTGATCATTGGATAAAGTGATTCCATACCTGAATGGGAGAAACCCTTTCTTGAAATTCTGTATGCTAAAACGAGCAAGAATATCATCGATATATTTTACTTATGATAAGCTCATCATCTTTTGTTTCTGATCTCGCACAAGCTTGATCTCAAGAAGGTGTCTGTCTTCTCCCAAGTCCTTCATATCGAACTGCCCAGATAACTATACTTGAATCGTAGATAATGCCCCCACATCATTTTCGATGAGCAAGATATCGTCTACATAAAGTACTGGAAGATCACCACGTTTTCGTCACGCTTCTTGCACACACAGGACTCATCTAGACTTTGATTAAAACTATAAAACTTAATGACTTGATCAAACCGAGTGTTCTAAGACCTCGATGTTTGCTTAAGTCCATAAATAGATCTCTTAAGTTTACACAACATGTGTTCCTAACCCTTTGCAATAATCCGTCTAGTTGTATCATATAGATACACTCGTTAAGACATCCATTAAGAAAAACTATCTTGACGTCTATTTTCCAAATTTCGTAATCAAAATGAGCGGTAATGGATAAGAGAATCCGGATAGATTTAAGCATGGCTATCGGCGAAAAAGTTTTCTAATAATCGATAATTTCTTTCTGAGTGACCCCTTTAGCAACAAGCCTAACTTTGAAAGTTTCAACCTTTCGGTCTGCTCCTCTCTTCCTCTTGTAGATCCACTTGCATCCAATGGATTTTATCCCTTTGGGTGGTTCTACAAGTTTTCAGATCTGATTGGAATACATAAATTCTATCTCTGAATTCATAGCCCTTTGCTAAAAATCTGTATCTTTGTCTTGAAGTGCTTGATTATAGTTACAGGGCTTGGTATTTAGTTCTACCAGAATTCTGTTAAAAGACTCTCATAAGAATATATATCGGTCAGGTTGATGAACAACCCTCCCACTACGACAAGGCACTACCTGCGTTTGTGTACTAGTAGTAACACGCTGTGCATAATCAGAACCCTGTGCATCAGTACCATATTCTTAATTTTCACCTGTCCCGGTAATCCTCCCACTACTATGAGGTAATGAAATATTAGTGATTTGTTCTTCTGTTCTACTTGTATTTCTTCTCAGTTCTTTTAGAATAATATTGCTTTTGGCCTGTGATCCATAATATAATCATCTTCTAAGAATCGTACATTGGTGCTAACAATGACCTTATGATCCTTATGATTATAAAACAGACCACCATTTGTTCCCTTTGGATACCCTATAAAGAAATAGACTTCTGTCATTAGTTTCAACTTACCCACATTCCCTTTCAGCACACGTGCTGGACACTCCTAAATCTAAATATGTTTCAGACTAGGCTTATGCCCGATCCACAATTCTGTGGGAGTAGAAGGTACGGACTTTGAAGGTATCAAATTCAGAATATAAGCCGCTGTCTCTAAAATGAGTTCCCAAAACGAATCGAATAAACCTAAATAATTCATCATGGACCTTACCATTTTCATAAGAGTTCTATTTGTTCTTTCTGCTACACCATTCTGTTACGGAGTGCTAGGTGCAGTTAACTAGGATGTAATTCCCTCTGATGACAAGTAGTCTTTAAACTCTCCAAAGAGGTATTTTTTACCATGGTCGGATCGTAGTGATTTGAAACTTTTACCCATACGCTTCTCTGCCTTTGCCTTGAATTTTTTGAATTTTTCAAAACATTCAGACTTACGGTACATCAGGTAAATGTATTCATACCTTGAGTAGTCATAAATGAAACTAACGAAATACTCAAAGCCACATTTAGGCCGGATTGTCATAGGACCACACACATCAGAATGAATAAGTTCCAACGGTTCTTTAGCTCTATTGCCTTTGACCGAAAATGGCCTCTTAGTCATCTTACCCTCTAAGTAAGATTCACAGACTGGAAGTGCCTCTATTTGCAATGAACTCAAAAGTCCATCTACTACTAGTTTGTTTATCCTTTTTAGATTAATATAAATCAAGCGTAAGTGCCAAAGAAACGTTTGGTTCATTAAAGAAGAAAATTTTCTCTTATATGGTAATATAGATGTATTAATCATTTCAGTCAGTTGCAGTGTAGGATAGACTGAAGTAATAATATAAAGATTATCCACCAATGTACCAGAACAGATAACCCATTTATTATCTTTAATAACTACAAAGTTATTAAAATAAACCAAATATTCGTCTTTAGCCAATCCAAAAATGGGAACTAAGTTCCTTCTAATGCCAGGTACATAAAGATAATATTTTAATATTAAAATTCAATCTCTACCAAAACAGAGAGTGACATCTCATACTGCAAGTGCTGTTACCTTTGTATTATTACCCATATGCAGGTAAATCTCCCCATCACTAAGTTATCGAATTTCTTGAAACTCCTACAATAAATTGCAGATATGATAAGTGATTCCCGTATCTACGCACTAGGTACCGATAGATAACACCGCTAAACATGTTTCTACAACCAGTGAATAAAAATTATCCTATTTGTTTTGCTTTCTGAGAAATACTGGACATAACTATTTCAAGTGCCGGATTTGGTTGCAGTGAAAACATCTACCTTTTGGCTTTTTCACACCAATCCGTGGCGCACTCACTACCCTGGAAACTGTGTCTCCCTGTTTCTGAATATTTTTCTCCTCTTCATGCCTTTCGACCTAGAGAAAGAATTTTTTTCAGAAACAGACACATTCTTGGTATTAAATGAATACCATTTGTAGTTAAAACTATATTCAAGTTACATTTTCAGTCAACAAAATTCAGTCTCGTTTGTTTGTTTTTTTTGAGTATTAAAGTGAGTGGGCTGAAAGCCATTTTAATAATGAGAGTCATATAATTAAAAAAAATTATTAATTATGATGAACAAAAATTTAAATTTATTTTAATTTGATTTTTTTTACTATTTTAAAATTAATTCACCAGTAGCCTGATAACCTGAAAATAGCATACCTCGATGGGAGGATGTCTACTATTCTTTATAAGACCAAACATGCCAATTTTTTTTTAATTTTACTATCTAGGCAACTGACCATGCCAAGTAAAATTAAATAGCTGATAAAGTTTCGATCCAGTATATAATAGCAGTAACTCAGATGGAGAGGATACTATTATATACAGTTAAGTGTTAACCATCACCTAATCTCAAATTAATCGCTTCGCAATGAAATTTTCAGATGGAGAAGTGATCCGCACTAACAATTATTCAGAATTATTCCTAAAGGAGGTTTGACCTGCCGATACCGCAATTAATCTGTCCGTTGGAGAGGAATGCCTTACTACCGACACACAGGGTTTAATTGCATCGCCTACAAACTGGTGATAGAGACCGCAGAATTTATCTGTGAATAAATTTTCCCTTCCATTTGGATTATTAAAATATTTTTGAGAGTTACAAAAATTTATTTAATTAAAATAAATTTATTAATTTCGAAAAATGCACGATCTTAAAGAATCAAACATCTTCCCACGTACACGAGTTCAGAGATTCTGGTTTATCAAATCATCTTTTCGTGTTTAAATGCGTAACAAATAAAATTTAATAAATGCACAGTTTTTTCTCTAATTTTTCAGTTAAGATAGCGATTAAAGGTATTTATTTATTTTATTTTTTATTCCACATTTTTTGAAATATAATAATTTATTTCGATTAAATATTTTTTCATTTAATTAATTCAAAATTCAAATTAATTCCCACATTATTCTAAAATATCCAATTTGTTTTAAAAAAATCATCTTAAACGTGATATTTTATTAAAAATATAAATTATCTAAATTTTTTTCATTTAATTAAAATTAATTAATTAAAAAAACTTATTTTTATTTTTTATTACAAAATATTTTAATTAAAATTAAAATTTTAAATTAATTAAATTAACAGGATAAATAAAATAGATATGCAATCATCCACGCAGTATATATATATATATATAAATATGATATGTATATATCTCGATTTTATGATCGAAGTGAAACACTGAGGTGTTTTAGTCTTCCTTAGAGAGTTAGCTATTTTAATCTATGTTCGCATTTGATTCAGTGTCCTGATTGTATCAAACTTTTCTGATATTATTTGATATATACTAATATATCATATCAGTCTCGTATACATCAAAAAGTCAGCACAAAGCAATCCTGAGAGAGAGAGAAACCATTGAACCACCTCCAGCGCCGCCTTGTCGCCGCCTTCAGGCGACTCTTGCCGCCTCATTCGGACTCCGTTTTGAACGAGTTTTATATCATTGGAAAGTTTTCGAAATATAAAATTTTTCTGTTAAAAAATCTGCTGGAATCCTGCCCAAAAAACGACCAAAAAAACTATCCGAACCTCAAAAAACGCTGCTGTCCGCAACAGCACTGCACAGCCAACTTCTCGGGGCTTTTTCGACCTTTTCCTGAACTCGGTTTTTGACGTACTTTATATCAAAAGAAAGTTCTTAAAAAGTAATATTTATTTATGAAAAAAAACTAAAAAAAAGCCCAAAAAATTGTTGAAAATACTGCCCAAAGCTGCTGCTGTCACACCCAACGTTGCCGCCTTTAACCGCCAACTTCCCAAGGCTGTTCCGGCCTCATTCGAACTATGTTTTTGACGTATTTTATATTGTTGAAAATCTATTGAAAAGTAAAATCTTTCTTTAAAAAATTTGCTCAAAAAAAGCCCAAAAAATTATCAAAAAACTACCTGCAAGCTACTGCTGTAGCACTGTCGCTGTCAGAAAAAATTGCTGCCATTTTTTTCTTTTTTAATGCACTGTTTAGCTTAGTTTTTTTTTTGACAATATTTTGAGGTATATTTTACTGCTATTTTATGTATAAATTTTTTCTAAAAAATAGCCATAAAAATGGTCCAAAAATTCATAAAAACTGCCGCCGAATTGTTGCCGGCAAAACCGCAAGAACCGGGCTGTTTTGGTAATTTTTCATTGCTGTTTTTGACTTTTTTTATACTATTTTTATATACAAATACTGCAGAAAATCTCTCAGAAAAAAAACCCATTTAAAACCATTAAAAACTTATCGCGATTTGTGGCCCGTTAAAACCTAAACCACCACCGGTGCCACCTCCGTTCTTCGTGTTCTTGAATATGTTCAATCTGTTCTTAAATAATATAAATAGATATTTAAAAATATAAAATTAATTATTACATCGATTCTACATCCCAAAGGCTCACATTCAATCTATCACGGTCAACCCCCGTGATTAAAAAAATAATCATAATTCACACAATTTAATCAAACATGAAAAAGTAAATCACAATTATAAAACTGATATTAGAACGCCTACAAAATAAAGTTAGCAACAGTTCTAAAACTACCCAGCCCTGATAACCGAAAATAAAAAATAAAACGGCTCTGATACCAATTGTTGGAAGCAAGACTATTAACATCTTTATTTTTGCAAATGATTAACGAAAAAAATTAATTGGACGAGCAGTCGCCAAAACGGGTTTCAGATAAAACTTTTGATGACGAACGATCAAAATAAAACATGTGCATCCGAAATTAATTTATAAGAATACTTTTTTACTGGTTAAATCTTCAACTACGATTTGAATCTGAGTTGAAACTCCTGTCAGATCTTCTATTGTATTTTCTTATACGATTCCTGAATATAGTGTGGGCTATAATCTTCCGAGAACTCGTACCGACAGAACCAAGACAGTTTTAGTTTTATAAGACAAGTTATGAAACTGTTTAGCCTACCCGCATATATATAGGGCTACAGTAGGAATCTGAAGAGTAATTATGAATAAGACTTTCAGTAGAACATAGACAAGTATCAGCGATTTCTGTAATTAAGCAAACCTCATAGCGGTATCTGTAATTATGAAAAATTAGCAGCGATTTCTGCAATTTTCATAAAATACTAAATTACAGTTCATACCACTAAAGAACTATAATTGCACTCTGACTCATAATCTCAAGATCATATAGCAATGAGCTTCTGTTATTAAATACTTACCATTTCTTCACATGTTAAGATTTTCGATACCCGCCAATTAAATTTAATTACAGATAATTTAATTTAATCGGCATTTTGATATTCCTTAAACCATTTCGCTTAACTTATTTGACCACTAGATAATTAAATCTACTTGTAGGGTTTGGCCTGGTCAAAACTTATAAGCTTCCTTAAGGGGGTGTCGTCAATCTCGATCTTTCGAGACATGAATTCCGTCAATAATTAATATTTGCCATATAAATAATACCGCTATCCAACTCACTAGAAATATAGATCTATATAAGATCGCACCTCTAATGAATAAAAAAACGAGTATTAAATATATATAAATCAATAATTAGTTCAGGATTAAGAGGATAAGCACTATTTATAATAACATTGGGTGTGAATTAATTTATATAGTCAATATAAAAATAATTACCCAAAATATCCCGTTCAATACACACAAAGTGTACTGGCACAAAGAATCAGAACAATAGACGACGCTATTATCTGTTCCCCGTAATCAAGGCATGCCTACTAAAACTCTGTGCCACTGTCGTATCGATGGTATACCTATTTTCATCTAAACTGTGAATATAAAACTTATATTCTGCAAGAACCTAAAATTTGATTTTCTGTGTGTAAGCCGTACTCCACACATCATATTAAATACTATACAGAATATTAGGCATCTATGCATAACAAAGAAATGATATGCATACATTGCTCACAAAGATTTTCATAAAATGAAAAATTAATTTTATTAAAATAAAATTAAATATAAAACATGATTTTCAGTATATGAACCCAACGAAACAATCATATCTCACATTTAAAAAAGGATCAAGACCCATTTTATATGTTTGAAAATCTCTTTTAAAGTAATAAAACATAAAACATAGTGAAAATTAATTTTTAAAAATATATCATTTTGAGCAAGAAGAATGGGTTGGAAGCAGACTACTCCGAATGGCTCTAAAGGCATTTATGTCATGTTGAACTTTTTTTCCTCGTTGGCAATCTTAAATCTTGCGGACCATTTCTAAGGATATTAAAGGGTTGTTAGATATTCAAAAATAGCTCTTGAGTGCTTTGTGGAGTTGCAATCAACTCACATGTGCTCTTTCGTCATTGAAAAAACCTTGAAAGTGCTTTTAACTTAATATTTGGTCAAAATGTGGTGTCTACTGTAAGTTTTTTTTTTATTTTCTTAAAAAAAAAAAGTTTAGTAGAATGTTTAGAGATGTCAAACACACTAACTTAAAATTTGATATTTTTTTTATTAATAAAAACCAACTTTATAAAGATAACAAACAAGGACTAAGTTATATGGTAAAGAAAACAGCTAAATGTTGGCTCGGCAACATTCTTAAATGTCTAGTCCATACTAAGGAACTTATTTCGAAAAGTCTTAAAAAATAATGATTGAGACAAGATTGGGCATTTTTGAATCACAATACACTTGGTTTCCATTTCAATTGTAATTAACGTTTATACGGTATTTAGCAAGATTTATGTATGTGTTTGGAGACTCACGAGTTCACTTTGTAATCGTGAGTTATTTTTTATGTGACAAATTATGTTCCACAGTAATAATTGTTTTTAAATAAAGTAAAAGGAAAAAGATTAAAACTTATTGATGAAACTTCAATAAAAGAATGGACCCAATTATCCTAAAATTTAGAAAAGAATAGGGACATTCCCACTTTTCTCCATTTTTACTTTTTTTCTCATCTCACTTCTTTTATTCTTTCTCAATTTCTTTAGTTGAAGGACTATTTTCATGAGATCATTAGTGTATTCGAATTATTAGTACATAAAGTATTATAAATTGAATTATTAGTGTAGTATTTTTATACTAAAAAGTGTTTGATTAGAAGTAAGATAATAGAAGAATAAATAGTATATTGTTTTGTTTGACATAATTTTAATAAAATTAAATATTATATATATATAAAAATGCTTAAAATAATCCCGTAACTAACCAGCCCACCTCCTCCACGGGATTAGAATAGTTCCACTAATGGGGTGTTAAGTTGGTTGGGGATTTTCTGAACCCCCACTAAATCATTTCCAAATATAGCACTATATGAGACTATTTTCAAATAGTCACATCCCTTTATTTAATTTTACATCCAAACATGTCCTTAGATTAGAAAAATATAAACCTTTCAAAATAGCACATGGATCAAATGTCTCATCAACACCTTTTTAAGAGCAATATAGATTTTATTTTATGTTATTTTGTATTTTAACTATTACTTTGCATGCATTTTGAATACTTGGACCCCTTTGCTAACCTTTACATTTTTTGTTATTTATAATAAATATAAATCTTTGTGTAAAACATGCAAATAAAAAGTATTTGGAATATATATACTTTTGTTTTGTTAGGTCAAGAGCATTTTATATAAATTTTGATGATTTTTTTTTATTAAAATGCATTTTCTATTTATGTTTAAAAAGATAAAAAATAAAATATCTTTTAAAAAGGTTATATCGACACTGTACGCTTATAAGTCGACACCCTATGCAATTTAAGCTGACATTTCATACTAAATGAGTTGACACTAAATGTTCTCAAACAGGACTTTTGGGCTGACACTAATTATTCTTTAAGTCAACACTTATAGGTAGTACCCGCTTGATAACTCAAGTGTTGACACCTTTATGTTTAAGGTTGACACCTCTAATATTTTGCTTGAGACTTTTTAAGAAAACTGGGTGAATTGACACCATTGATTAGTTGGGTCAATACTTTCAGTATTGGACCAAAATCCAAAATAAGTCAACACCAATCACTGGTTGAGTCGACACCCCCTTTTGAGTTGTTTGGGACTAACATATTTTAAAATGAGTGAATGGTAGTTGAAAAAAGTTATTAGCTGAAGAAGAGTCATTAAGAGAGTGATACAATGGTAGCTGGCCACGGTGGTGTGATCTAGTGATAATAACTAATAGTGGTGGACGTTTGAGCATCTAAAGATGAAGTCAACAACATTGGTCAAAAAAGCGGATCGATGTGGATGGAGGTGGCAGTTGATAATAGTATATAGAGATAGCGACTAGTGAGTAGAGAGTACAGTTGTCGATCGATGGATGGAGACGTTGATTGGTGAGTTATGCTGGGATTCGATTGAGTGGTTGAAGGTGGCGACTAGTGGAGAGATAAATAATGCAGACTGAGTCACCTTAGCCTATTTAGAGTAAAAAAAACCCTATAGTAAGAAAAAAATTATAAATATAATTTGGATCAAAATTGATGAATCGAGCTTACAAGACTATGTTCCATTTAAAATGGACCTATGATCAATACTCACACACTTTGATGTGACTACGTTAAATTTTGTTAGGAAATTTCGTTAGGTCTTTAGTTTTGACCGAAAGTACTTGCATGAATTGTTAAAAGTTAAATTTTGTTAGGAAATCTCGTTAGGCCTTTAAAGTACTTGCATGAATTGTTAAAAGTTAAATTTTGTTAGGAAATCTCGTTAGGCCTTTAGTTTTGACCGAAAGTACTTGCATGAATTGTTAAAAGTTGTGAACGAGCAAAGAAAAAATAAAAAGTTGTTTACAAAATAAATAAAAAGCTATTTACAAAGTTTTTACAAAATAAATAATATAAAAGGTTATTTACCAAAGCCTACATGACATGACAATGCAAGTGTTTCACTAAGTGAGGCGGCAAAGTGAGAGAGGAGCCAACGTGTAATTTAATTATAGGTTTTCATAGTTTATAATTCAACGGTAAAGAGTGAGAAAATATTAATATAATAATAAAAAATAACTTGGTTTAAGGTTTCATTTTGAGTACTTGTGTAGTAATGTAGGGATAAGAACTAAAGTTTAAACAATTATTCTACTAAATTCCATTATCGTATGATAAAATGCTCTTACAATGAAGTTGGAACTTCTCACGCATTATCGTCGTACAAATTGTTAACGTTTAGTTTTTATATTAGGCAAAAATTGATTAAAATGGGATTTTTAATATATCAACCAACCCGAGCTCAAACGTAATCGTGTGCGAAATGAAACCCAAAGATTTTGACAACAAATACACCTCCGAATAATTACCCCCCAGGTCTTTAGTTTTGACCGAAAGTACTTGCCTGAATTGTTAAAAGTTAAATTTTGTTAGGAAATCTCGTTAGGCCTTTAAAGTACTTGCATGAATTGTTAAAAGTTAA
>JAOTRH010132615.1:0-45911 GCA_034768845.1 Heliamphora exappendiculata | reverse complement strand
ATTATAAAATATATTAAATATTAAATTTATGTCACTTTTAAGTTAGCTATGTCATTATATTATTAAAAATAATAAAAATAAGAATTAATTTAGGCTACTTAATTAAAAATATTATGTTAAATAAATGTTTATGTTATGCAAATATTTACGTTAAATATAATTTTTATTGACAAATTAAGCTAAAAATATATATTACTTTTTTGTAAATAAAATAATTTATGTCAAATTAAAATTAATAAAATTTTGCGTTAAATTGAATATATTACAATAGAAAAATTAAGTAAATTTATTTGTTTGGTAGAAATGTAAATAGAATATTATAAGAATTAGTATTATAATTTTATTTTTTGATTTTTTAAATTTTTTATTTTTTATAAAATAAATTATATATATTTTTTATGTTTTTATTCAAAAAAATTCCATTAGTGTGTAATGTCTTGGCGAGGGGGGAGAGAGGAGAGAGAGTGGCGAGTGAGTAAGAGAGAAGAGAGAGGAGATAGAAGAGAGGAGAGAGAAAAAGAAAATTAAATGCTTTCTGAATTTGTTTATGGGATACAAATTTAGGATAATAGAAGCTATTAATCATCGAAGATAGTTAGGATGCATTCAATAATGAAGCAACATTGAATTCTTCAAAAGCCTTGGGATATTTTCACTGGCCACGGTTAAAGCTCACATTCCAAGCAGTCCAAGCCATGATGCGCGATTCACATAGTTTTTTATGCACCTAAAAGCTAAGCAAGCGGTCCATGAATTTAAGAATCCCAAACAGACCAATAGGAAAAACATTGAAGCTGCAGCTCTGTAAACCAATGCAAGGCCAGTGCGCTGCTCTTGCGCGGCGGTGACGTGCGGTGGGGCAGTACTGGTGCGTGGCCAGGCGGCAGCAATAGTGTTCCAACTTAACTAAGATTTACAGAAACTGAATATTATAAGATTTTTTGATTATTGATTGCATTGTTTTTACAAAATTAAAAAATTAAAATTTTAATTCTAGCAGGATTATAGATTTTCTGAATAAATAGAAACTCTTTAGTTAAAGAGTTAAAGACGTGAATGTTTTTATTTCGATTTATTTGTTTTGTTATGTTTTAATTAATTCTAATTAATTTGAAATTATTTTTTTTGTAAAGGAAAAATAAAATAAAATATTCTTTTATTAAAATTTTTTTTTTCAAAAAAAAAAATTAAAAATTTGATTTTGTTACATTAAAACACGTTTCAGATAATTTTTTTAAAAAATAGATATGTTAGAAAAATGTGACAATTAATTTTGAATATTTTGAATTAATTAAAATGTATTTATTTGTAATAAATTAATTTTTTTCAAAATATGTGTAATAGGAAAATAAAATTGAATTCTTGATTTTTATTTAAAATTAATTTCTTAAATAAATAGAATTTGATTATTTTATTTATTACACATAAAACACGTAAAGATGGTTTAAAAACCAAAATCTTTCTTAACGTGCGGCCGTTAAAAATTATAAATTTATTTTAATTAAATAAATTTTATAACCATAAAAAATATTTTAAAAACTGAGTAAGTGAAGGAATTTATTTTTAAATAAATTCTGCGGTCTCCATTACTAGTTCGTATGTGATGTAGTTAATTTTATGTGTTAGCATTAGGGCTGTTAGTCCAAGAACTTTTTAATTAGATTTTGATGATTTTAATAATTTATTTTCTTAAAATTAAATTGATTTAAAATTATTATATTTAATTATTTTCAAAAAGGTAAGTGCTGACACTTAATAACAAATGAGTCGACACCTTATACCATTTGTGCTGACTCTTTGCATCAAATGGCTTGACACTAAGTGGTCTGAATAAGAATGTTTTGTATTAACCAAATTGATATTTGAGTTGATACCTTAAGGCAAAGTATGTTTGAAATTCTCAAGTGTGTCGACACTATTGAGAAATTGAGTTGACATCCTAATATCTTTATCTAAGACGTTTTAGGAACTAAGATGAGTCGACACCAAATGATTTTGGGTCAACACCTTAAGTATTGGACTGTGATTCATTTTAAGTCGACAACAAATGATCTTTTGGGTTCTAGACTTTGGGTTTTTTGGGTTCGCATCAAATTTACATGAGTCGATACCAAAATATCCTCTAGAAAACAAAACGAGTTGACACCAAAGAGAAATGGGTCAACACCAGAGCTACAGGCCATTTCCCGATTCCAAGTCAAAAATGGTCGACACTAAAGTTTCTGAATCGACACAAATGTTCCGTTCGAAAATAAGAAGTTTTGGGTTGACACCAAACGAAGTTGAGTCGACACCAAAATAACCGAGACTGTCTGAACGTTTTTGAGTCGACACCAAACAAAGATGAGTTGACTCTAAAATTCTTGATACTGACTATAACTTTCTGAGTTAACACCAAATGATTTTGAGTTGACATCAAAGTCTCACCTGAAAATCTGACAAAATGTACTAAGTTAATTGTCACGCCCCAAACATCTGGGTCACGCGAAAGCCCACTAAAACACCCATTTTAGGAAAATAGGTTTCATAGTTGATAATCAAAAGATACAACGTTTGGATAAAAGTTTCCACAGTTCAACTCTCATAAACTGAAAACATGCATCTCATACATGAATAAACATATCGCCAAAAGGCGTACAAAACCAGCCTCAACAAGCGTCACATGTGTAAGTACATGTCTCAAAATGAAAAAACTACAGCAAGTCTTCCATCACCTCTGCAACTTGGTCAACTCATCATGCTCACCTGAAAAGGTTTTACAGAAAAAATCCCACACCGTGAGCCGAAACCCAATAGAACATAGACAATAAAACTGTAAAGCAGACTATGCAATTACACACACATGGGCTCAACCACAGGAGCCAAAAAAGGTTTTCCTTCCAAAATCATAAGTTTTTCGTCAGACTAACACGAGTCTCAAAAAGGTTTTATCTCATAAAATCCCACATTTTTCGTTACTCAAACTATGTATATCATCTTAACAGATATTATGCCACAGTTAAGGAAAAGCTATAAATAAAATAGTAAGCTCCACTCAGGCCACTCAGCCGAGGAGAAAATATGTAAATAAAATCCTATGTACTGACTCAGTCGTACAAACCAAGGTAGCAACTATAGACTCCTGTTGATTACCCTAGTCCTGAACCACTTAAGGCCTGCTAGATAATGACAAGTTCTATACGGAGTTACAACAACAACGCCATTCACGGAGGCAACCGACTTCTTTACGAATTTCCCTGACCGATGGGAAAGCACCCAAATCACACACTTGTTCCTTTACGGTTTGCTACGACCGATGGACGAAACATAACCAAATCACACACCTGCTTCTTTATGGATTTCCACGACTGATGGACGAAGAAAAATCAAACCACGTTTACGGGGATTAACCCGAGGAACCAAAGTGAACCCACTATGCGCACGTTTTTGAAATTACACCAAGGAGCAATAGAAGCCCAACTCAAATCACACTCTGACACGGTACATATATGGATAACATTTAAAAGCCCACCATTGCTCAACTACGAAACTCATAAAATAGTTTATACACCACATGTATAAAAGAGATCAAATCCATCAAATGGAGATCTAAAACCATTTCCAACAAAACGTTTAAAAGGTGAGACTCAACCTCGCGGGTTAGCTCCAAATCTCTAAAAAACACATTTTTCACTCGATTTCACAAATTACCGTTTTCAAACCTCATTTTGAAAACTACGGATACCACGTACCCGAAACATGCATACAACCGAGAAAAGGCGTAAAAACCAACTTTTATCCAAAAATCCCGGTTACACATGAAAATCACATTTGATGTATTTTCTACCCGGTAAAAATACGTATAATTACACAAATTACCCTTATATGGTAGTAGAGTCTAGAATCCTACATCGGAGAGTCAAGAACTCGACGTCTCAAAATTGAACGGCGTCAGAACAAGAATCCGACTAGATGGATGCGAAGCCCTCAGCCCCGATAGCAAGGATCCACGAAGGAATTAACAACAAATCAAGTCCTGGGCCCTCAAATCTAGAGAGAATGGAGAGAAAAGGGTTTTTTAGCCTTGAAAAAATGTTTTTCCTCAAAAACTTCGCCACTATCGCTTTTTATAGAAAACGAAAATTTTCACAGTTTAATAGACCGAACCCCTGAGTTCAGTCTACCGAACTCAGAAAAAGGGGCTCAGTCGACCGAACCCATCCCTCCAGTCGACCGAACTCCACAGCAGAAGCCTACTGGAATGTGTTGTGATTTTCAGCCCAAAAACTAACCCAAACCACCTAACCAAGGTCCAAAAAAGCATAAAACACATTTATACATGCTTTTCTACAACTTTAAAGCATAAACCATGTATCGATGTTGTTCATATACTGAAATAAAAGCATCACATATATAAACAACTCAAAATACAAAGGGTCAGGGTCTCACAGCTCTCCCCCTTAAGGAATTTTACCTTAGAAATTCACAATAAGGTCACGAGATAAACAGGTCCGGATATCTAGCACGCATCTCAGACTCAAGCTCCCATGTCGCTTCCTCAACCCCGTGATGATGCCATAGGACCTTGACATAAGCAATTATTCTGCCCCGCAATACCCGCTCCCTTGTATCAAGAATCCTCACTAGATGCTCCTCATAGGTGGCATCCTCATCAATCCGTAGCTTAGCCCAATCTAACACATGTGAAGGATCAGGCTCAAACCTCTGAAGCATGGAAACGTGGAACACGTTATGCACAGATGCTAACTGAGGTGGTAACGCCAAACGGTAAGCAACCTCACCAATCCTGTCTAGGCTCTCAAATGGTCTAATGAAACGCAGTGATAGCTTCCTGCTACGACCAAACCTCATCAAACCTCTACGTGGCAAGACTTTCAAAAACGTATGATCTCCCACTGCAAACTCCAACGGTCGTCTCCTCTGATCTGCATAACTCTTCTGGCGGCTCTGCGCTGTTAGTAGGCGCTGGCGAATCACAACAACCCTCTCTGTCGTTTCCCTTACCATGTCTGGTCCCAAGACTGTGGTCTCTCCTACGTCTATCCAACACACGGGTGATCTACACGGTCTACCATACAAAGTCTCATATGGTACCATCCTAATACTGGACTGATAGCTGTTGTTGTATGCAAACTCTGCCAACGGTAGATGATCCTCCTACGAACCTCTGAAATCAAGAACACAAGACCTCAGCATATCTTCCAAAATCTGTATAGTCCTCTCAGACTGACCATCCATCTGGGGGTGAAAGGCAGTACTGAACGTCAAGTTCGTCCCCAGGCCTCCTGCAGACTCTGCCAAAAGCGCGAAGTGAAGCGCGGGTGTCGGTCTGAAACAATAGATACTGGCACTCCGTGCAATCTGATTACCTCCCTGATGTACAAGCTACTCAGTCATTCCACCGAATCCCTCACTCGGATGGGGAAGTCCTGACACAAAGTCTATCGTGACATGGTCCCACTTCCACTCTGATATAGGCAACGACTATAGCAATCCTGCCGGTCTCTGATGTTTCGCCTTTACCTGCTGACAGTTGAGGCATCAGGAAACAAATTGGATTACATCTCGCTTCATCCCTACCCAATAGAACTGACGACGTACGTCATGGTATATCTTCATGCCTCCAGGATGCACGGCAAGACGAGAATGATGACACTCACATAATAGATCAGCTCGGCATGACTCTGGCACAAACAACCTGCCTGCTAACCTCAGACTCTGATCAGAACCCATAATCCATCCTACTGTATCCTCGCCACTAGCAACATGGTCTCGTATCATCTGAGCCTCTTGATCCGTTTGTTGGACCTCTAGTACACGTGCTATCAACACTGGTCAAGTAACTACGGAAAACAAGGTGGCACCCGTCTCAATCTCCCTGAGGCACAAATAAAACTCCCCAACATCTGCAAGCATATCCCACTCACGTATAGCCACAAAAGCTAACGACCCGTGAGATCTCCTACTGAGCGCGTTTGCCACAGCATTGGCCTTCCCTGGATGATACTGCAAATCAAAGCCGTAATTCTCTAACAACTCCATCCATCGCCGCTGGCGCAAGTTCAAGTCCTTCTACGAAAACAAGTATTTTAAGCTCTTATGATCGGAGAAAACCTCAAAATTCTCACCATACAAATAGTGACGCCATGTCTTCAAGGAGAAGACCACAACTGCCAACTCCAAGTCGTGTGTCGGGTAGTTTCGCTCATGCGTACTACTGGGAACTGTAGGCTACATCCTTACCCTCCTGCATCAAAACACATCCAAGACCGTCATGTGATGCATCACAGTACACCGTATACCCTAAGCCTCGCTCTGGAATGATCAACACTGGCGGACTAGTCAACCTCGTCTTCAACTCCTGGAAGACTGACTCACAGGACTCACTCCAAGCAAACACAACTCCCTTCTATGTCAGGCGCGTCATCGGTGCAACAAGTCTAACAAAGTCCTTCACGAACCGTCGATAGTAGCCGGTTATACCCAGAAAACTATGTATCTCAAAGACGTTCTTCAGTAGCTCCTAATTGGTCATAGCATCAGTCTTCGACGAACCCATAGCTACCCCGTCTGTTGACACCACGTGTCCCAAAAATCTCACCTATGACATCCACAATTCGCACTTTTCATACTTCGCGTACAAGCGGTGCTCTCTTAAAGTCTGTAGTACGATCCGTAGGTGATCATCGTGCGCCTCTCTAGTAGGTGAATATATCAGAATATCATCCACAAACACCACCACAAACTGTCCAGGTAAGGATGGAAGATCCGATTCATCAAACCCATGAACGTAGCAGGCGCGTTCGTCAGACCGAACGCCATGACCAGAAACTCATAGTGACCACAGCGAGTCTGAAAGGCAATCTTCGCTATGTCCTCGTCCCTAATCCTCAACTGGTGATATCTCGACCTCAAGTCAATCTTTGAGAAGCAGCTCGAATCCATCAGCTGATCAAACAAGTCATCTATCCTCGGCATCGGATACTTGTTTTCACTGTCACCTGGTTCAACTTCCTGTAATCAATACACAAACGCAACGATCCATCCTTATTCTTTGCAAAAAGAGCAGGAGCTCCCCACGGCGAAGTACTCGGACGTATAAACCCTATGTCTAGCAACTCCTGTAACTGCACCTTGAGTTCACGCAACTCAGCTGGTACGAAGTGATAGGACGGTATAGATATGGGAGCAGCTCTGAGAACTAGATCAATAGAGAACTCTACCTCTTGGCTCGATGGAAACTCAAACAGATCAACAGGAAAGACATCAGGATAGTCGCACACCACCAGAGGTAACTCTCCTCGAACTCTAACCTCCTCACCTAACATGAGAGCTGAGAAAAGGAAACCCAGGTTGCCCTGGTTCCGCACATCACTGGGTGTAGACATCAAACCCTCATCCCAGTCTCCCACAAAGCAAAAACAATCTCCCGCTGGGGTATAAATTGTCACCCTCCGTCGATCGCAATCAATGAAGGCACGATAGGTGGTCATCCAGTCCATCCCTAGGATGACATCGAACGCGGTCATGTCTAGGATAACAAGGTCGAACTCTATACAATGACTGGCGACCTCCAACATGCAAGATCTATAGATAAGGCTCAACTTCACACTCCCACTCACCGGGGTCTCTACACACAAGGTACTACCCAACCAGTCCATCTCTAACCCCAAAGCAGATGCAAAAGAAGCAGATATGAATGAACGGGATGCTCCAGTGTCAATAAGAACACTAGCCCATGATCTGAAGACTAGAAGAGTACCTCTAATCACGGAGGTGGTAGCAGCAGCATCGGGTATGACCGGTGCTCTAGAAGAACTAGGCTCTGTAAGAACATAAGCTATGGCTGGTCCGCTGCGGCTCTGAACTACCGACTATCTACCGGACTGCACTGAAGCTCCTCCCTCTGCAAAACGGGACGTCTGAGCTCTAGGCTGTGTATACATCTGTCTCCCCTGGCCTGATGGAACAGCTGGTGCTCCTGCTGTGCTCTGAATGTTCCCTCCTCGAGGACAGTTTCTCCAGATATGCCCAGACTGCCCACACTCAAAACAGACTGGTGGCCCTCTCCCGGGTGCCTGCGACTATGACTGAGTCTGAACAGGTGCTGCACTCCGACAATCTGCCGCATAATGCCCCGACCGCTGGCATCTATGACAAACAATCTCCCTCTGATCTGACCTTCCCATTGAGGCTACAAGATGAGTAGATGTAGAAGACTGTGGCTAATAAGACCCCACCGGATAAGAACTCGGACTAGATGTCCGCTGACGCTTGTCCCTGCGTCCCCGGGACTGTGCACGTCCTCCGTTCTGCTGTCTCTGACTATCTCTGTCTCGGCGGGTCTCATTCAGAGTATCCTCCACCTTCATGGCAGTCTCCACCAGTTCTGTAAAGACCTGCATCCTGAATACTGCCACTCTGTCTCAGATAGCGGGTTTCAAACCCCTCTCGAACCGTTTTGCACAGAACTTGTCAATATGTACGATCTACTGTGCAAACTGGGATAGGCTAGTAAACTCAGCCTCGTACTCAAGCAGTGTCATCGTCCCCTGCATCAGAAACAGGAAGTCCTCTCTGTAGCGATCCCTCAGAGTCGCTGGAAAGTATTTCTCCAGAAATACCTTCGGGAATGCATCCCAAGTGCCTGCTACTGTGGTCTTGGAGAACTTCCACCACATGTGAGCACTCCCTCTTAGCTAGAAGGCGGCATATATAACCCTAAGATCATCTTCCTCAATTTGAAGCGAATCCAGAATCCTGGTAACCAGCTCCAGCCACTCAGTGGCAACCCTGGGATTGGGATCCCCAGAAAAGGTAGGAGGGTCCAGACGGCAAAACTCATGCATCGCAACCATCGCCCTCGGCTCAGGTATGGTCTCTCTCCCCCTAGAGGCCTCATCCAGTTGCTGGATGGAGCCAACCATCTCACGCAACAGATCTTCCTCAGCAACAGGTCCTTGGGGTGCATTAGCATCCCCAACATCTGGGACTGGAACGTCCCTTCGGCCAGAACCACGGCCACAGCCTCGACCACGGCCTCATCCTCCCCGCGTGGATATAACTCTATACGAAAGCAACATAATGGGATAAGAATCCATACAACATGTTATTGCTAACGTAAAAGACAGATAAGCATGCTAACACATAGTCACGTAATATCATGTCATCACATCTCATATACCGAGGAGAACCAACAAGAAAGACTCGCCACTCTGAACAACGTACTCAGATTCCTTGTTAGAAATCACGTCCGCGAAACGCGTCTCCAACATGGCTCCCAAGTATGTTAATCCAAATGTCCGAAAGCAAGACTAATCAATCCTAAGGTCCAACCTCTATACCCACGTATACACAATCATCATGCTGAACAAGATATCATGTTTATGTAAGAAAACTCTTGAACACATGCAATCAAGCACACATACATCCTCACAAGGTGATGTACCCTCTTTTCCATGGCTCATAGGTATTCGAACCCAGAGCTCTGATACCAAGTTGTCATGCCCCAAACATCTGGGTCACGCGAAAGCCCATCAAAACACCCATTTTAGGAAAATAGTTTCACAGTTGATAATCAAAAGATACAACGTTTGGATAAAAGTTCCCAAAGTTCAACTCTCATAAACTGAAAACATGCATCTCATACATGAATAAACATATTGCCAAAAGGTGTACAAAATGAGCCTCAACAGGCGTCACATGTGCAAGTACATGTCTCAAAATGAGAAAACTACAGCAAGTCTTCCATCATCTCTACAACTAGGTCGACTTATCATGCTCACCTGAAAAGATTTTACAGCAAAAATCCCACACCGTGAGCCAAAGCCCAATAGAACATAGATAGTAAAACTGTAAAGCAGGCTATGCAATTACACACACGGGCTCAACCACAGGAGCCAAAAAAGGTTTTTCTTCCAAAATCACAAGTTTTCTGTCAGACTAACACGAGTCTCAAAAAGGTTTTATCTCATAAAACCCCACATTTTTCGTCCTTCAAACTATGCATATCATCCTAACAGATATCATGCCACAGTTAAGGAAAAGCTATAATTAAAACAGTAAGCTCCACTCAGGTCACTCAGCCGAGGAGAAAATATGTAAATAAAATCCTATGTACCGACTCAATCGTACAGACCAAGGTAACAACTATAGACTCTTGTCTATTACCCTAGTCCTAAACCACTTAAGGCCTGCTAGGTAATGACAAGTTCTATACGGAGTTACAACAACAACGCCATTCACGGAGGCAACCGACTTCTTTACGAATTTCCCTGACCGATGGGAAAGCACCCAAATCACACACTTGTTTCTTTACGGTTTGCTACGATCGATGGACGAAACATAACCAAATCACACACCTGCTTCTTTACGGATTGCCACGACCGATGGACGAAGCAAAACCAAACCACGTTTATGGGGATTAACCCGAGGGACCGTAGCGAACACACTCTGCGCACGTTATTGGACTTACACCAAGGAGCAATAGAAGCCCAACTCAAATCACACTCTGACACGGTACATCTATGGATAACATTTAAAAATCCACCGTAGCTCAACTACGAAACTCATAAAACAGTTTATACACCACATGTATAAAAGAGATCAAATCCATCAAATGGAGATCTAAAACTATTTTCAACAAAACGTTTAAAAGGTGAGACTCAACCCCGCGAGTTAGCTCCAAACCTCCAAAAGGCACGTTTTTCACCCGATTTCACAAATCACCATTTTCAAACATCATTTTGAAAACTACGAATACCACGTACCCAAAACATGCATACAAACGAGAAAAGGCGTAAAAACTAACTTTTACCCAAAAACCCTGGTTACACATGAAAATCATATTTGATATATTTTCTACCCAGTAAAAACACGAGTAATTACACAAATCACCCTTATATAGTAGTAGGGTCTAGAATCCTACCTCGAAGAGTCAAGAACTTGACGTCTCAAAACTGAACGGCGTCAGAACGAGAATCCGATCAGATGGATGCGAAGCAGTCAGCCCCGATAGCAAGGATCCACGAATGAATTAACAACAAACCAAGCCCCCAAACCCTCAAATCTAGAGAGAAGGGAGAGAAAAGGGTTTCTTAGCCTTGAAGAAATGTTTTTCCTCAAAAACTCTACCACTGCCATTTTTATAGAAAACGGAAATTTTCACAGTTCAGTCGACCGAACCCTTGAGTTCAGTCGATCGAACTCAGAAAAAGGGGTTCAGTCGACCGAACCCATCCCTCCAGTCGACCGAACTCCACAGCAGAAGCCTACTAGAATGTGTTGTGATTTTTCAGCCCAAAAACCAACCCAAACCACCTAACCAAAGTCTGGGAAAGCATAAAACACATTTATACATGCTTTTCTACAACTTTAAAGCATAAACCATGCATCGATGCTGTTCATATACTGGAATAAAAGCATCACGTATATAAACAACTCAAAATACAAAGGGTTAGGGTCTCACATTAATACCAAATGATTCAAGAGTCGACACTACCGTGTGAGTGAGGTAGATGCAGAAATTGAATCGACACCAACGAAGAACTGAGTCAACACAACCACTTGAAGAACTAAGCCCTAGACATTTTGTGTCGACACCAAATGATTTTGTGTCGACACTTGCGACAGATTTTAAATCTCGCGCTGGTTTCAACGATTAGATTTCAGAGCATTAATTGCTTCCACTAACCCACCAATAATCATTTACTTCAAATGGCTATATAAGGAGTTAATTTTTAGAGCTTAAAAGATCTAGACACTATTTTATTGCTTGAATCAAAAGCACAAAATCTTCAAGAAAGCATGTACAACTCTTTAATACTCTTCCATCCGATTCTCACTTTTTTTTGTTCATTTATTTTCAATCATTTGTAAAGAGTGTGAGTTAGTGAATCTTTGATTTTCTCATTTATTATAATAGAGGGTGAGTCACCTCTAATCCTTTAAGAGAATGAGTGATCCTTTTTAAAGAAGAGCTCAACTTAGTTTAGAAAAAACATGAATTATTTTGTAAGAACTACTTGAGGCTGTAAAAGGTTTTTGAATGCGCCTGCGAAGCATTTAATCTTAGTGAATATTCTCAAAAGGAGTCTTGAGGAGTGGATGTAGGCTTAAAAGAAGCCGAACCATTATAAATCTTAGTGTCCGGTTCAATTTCTCTCTCCTTAACCTTTTTAATTTTTTTCATTACCTTATTTCTTGATATACATGCTATATTTGTTTGAGAAATTAAAAGGTCTTAGAAAAGATTTTTGAAACTGTTATTATGATTTTTAAAACCTAATTCGCCTCCCTCTTGGATTGCCTGAACTAACAAGGGTATTCCTCCCCACTGAACGAAATTAATTACGGGATCACTAGTACAGATCTCATTCAGGGATAAGTTTTGTGAGACCTGATTCCTTTTGATTTTGTTATATATATACGTAACATGTTGGTTATTATTTTAATTGTTATAAAAAAGCATGTTTCTATATATTTTATGCATGTGTTAGCTTAGATATGCATGTGGGTTTCAATCCCGGTCCTATTTGGACATTGCAGTAGAAAGTTGAAAGCTTTCTAGGTAGGATTGCTCGATTGGTCTTTAGACCACTTGAGCGGTCTATCTAGCGTGGCTATTATAAGAGCCTACTAGTGGCCTTGGTTTTTCAACCCATACTTCCCCAACAAGCTTCCTCACTCCTTTATTTGGAGAAATATCAAAACCTAAGCCTTCTCTCTAGATTTTTGCTTGCATCGGGTTTGGATCTTGGCATTACAAGGGTGGATCGTTGATATCCTCACTGTGGACTTCGTGCTCATCCAAACAAAATCTCATTTTGACGACTTTGGTTTCTCGTCGGTGTTTAAAGCTTCGAGTTTTTAACTCTTTAAGGTGGAATTTTAGACTATCTTTCTTTAAAAGGGGTGCTACATGTGATTATCCTTACTTTTACCATTTTAAAATGCTTCAAATGTTGAACTTTGTGTTTAAATCTTGTTTGGTTGGATAAAAAGCACGTTATATATTTTTGATGGTTTATTACAAAGGTGGTGGACGTATATGTCCATTGTTTTCAAAAGGATGTGTTTTGAAAACCAAGAGTTTATGTATATATTGCGAAAACATAGTTTTGTAGGTTTAGAGCTAACCCTTGGGGTTGAGTCTTGGTTTAATGTTGGTTGGTCTCCATAGTTATAAGGATGACGTAGCTGTGTGCGTTTGGACGTTTATACATAACTGTGTGCGTACAAATGTTTTTGTTAAATCATGCTGTGTGCCTTTATAAGGAATTGCATAATTAGGGCCGATATTGGTCCAGCGGTAAAAAATTGTAAAGGATTGCATGATTAGATTAGTATTATTATGCGGTGAAAGACCGTAAAAGAGTACAAGTTATACATGAATCATTGTTGATTATAGAACCTGGATGGAAAATAACATGTTATTTATGTTTATAAAACTATTGGACATTATGGGATTATATGAAAACTTGTGGTTTGAAGGTTGACAAATCATTTTGAGACTTATGCAATCGAGTTATTCGTATAATTTGTGATTTGCATGTTTTGCTTTTAGTTCATGTTAGTCTATTTTTATTGGATCTCGTATCACGTTGTGGGATTTAAAATCTTTCAAGTGAATTTGATCACGTGGATCAAACTTGAGAAGCCCCGGAGGTGGCTGAAGACAAAAATTTTACTTTTATTGTTTGGTAGTTATTACCAGTAGTTAATGGATCATGTAATGATGTTATATATTTTGGACTTGAAAACGTATGTTTGTAAGCCTTAAGGCCTTGATATGAATGCATGCATGTTTGTATGATTATGAGAGAGATCATGGGTAGGTTATTTAGTTTCATGGTTATATGAAACGGTTCTCGTTTGGTTGATTTCAATATTTTAATAAACCGTTCTCGATTGGTTTTAGGTTTTATATAAAATCTTGTGCCTTGAGAAAGTCTCAAACCTTGTTTTAGCATGATTTCATTGCTTGGTTGCCTTATAGGGTTTTCAAATAGATGGGAAAATGGTTAAGTGTTGGGGTGAAAAGTTAAGTTTTTTGAAAAATGTTCTAGAGCTAGACCACTTGATGGACCACTTGAGCGATTTATTGAGCGGTCAAAACATGATCTTGGTTGTTTTGTAGGCTGAGGAAAAATAGTGAGTAGGCAAAAATTGCTCGAGCAGTCTTTTAACTGATCGAGTGGTTTAGGTAGTTTTCTTGAAAACTTTGATTGTTTGTTTTAAAGCTTAGCTCTTGGGGACCGTGACCGTATTTTTTTGGGTTATTCTTTTACATAAAATAAACCCTTGGAAGTGTGTTTTTCAAAAGTTTTAAGTTTACTTTCATTTACGTTCTTTGACCTGTTTGGGCTGAGGTGGTTTTGATGGATCTTTGTATCTCAAAACGGATTTTTCTTATGAGGTTCTCATGATCTGGGTTTTGGGGTGTGACAATATTGGATAATTATTAGTGTGGATCACTTCTCCATCTGAAGGGTTCATTGCAAAGCGATTGATTCGGGATTAAGTGATGATATATACTTAGCTGTAAATAATAGTATTCTCTCCATCTGAGTCACTGCTATTATTTATATGATCGAAGCTATGTCAGCTATTTAATTTTACTTAGCACAGTCTATTGCTTGGATAGTAAAATTAATAGTAATTGACCTGTCTGGACAAATGATAAGTAGTAAACATCATTCCCATCAAGGCATGTTATTCACAGTGTATCAGACTGTTGGTGATTTTTTTTAATGGAAGAGGGAACCGATTTTAATATAAAATTTAAAGTTTTGTTCCTCATGATTAATGATTTTTAATTATGTGATTCTTAAGATTAAAATGGTTTTCAATCCACTTGCGATTATACTCAAAGAAAATAAACTTATGGGTCCTAATTATGTTGTCTGGAAAAGATATCTAGATATTATTTTAATTGCCGATGCTGTTCTTAGAAAATTAGGAAATGCGTTTGTTTCTGAAAAAAGTTCTTCCTCTAAGCCGGAAGACAAAAAAATAAGGTTCAGAAATATGGTGGCATGATTTTTAAGGTAGTTAGTGGACCACGTACTGATGTGAAAATTTTGAAAAGAAGATGTTTTTACTGTAACTAGACACGTTACTGGAAAAAGCAATGTCCAGTTTATTTTGGCAAGTAGAACAACAATGGTAATTTTTGTTTACCAGTTTTGGAAGCATGTTTAGCGGTGTTATCTACCGGTACCTGGTGTATAGATACGAGAGTCACTAATCACGTCTGCAATTCTTGACAGAGGTTCCAAGAAACCAGACAATTAAGTGACGGAGAGATTTACCTTCACATAGATAATAATACAAGGGTGGCAGCAGTTGTAGTGGGAGATGTCACTCTCAGTTTTAGTAGAGATCGAATTTTAATATTGAGAGATTATCTTTATGTTCCTTCCATTAGAAGAAATTTAATTTATATTTCTAGATTGGTTAAAGATAGATATTTAATTTATTTTAATAAATCTATGGTTATTAATGATAATAAATGATTTATTTGTTCTGGTATATTGTGGATGATCTTTATGTTATTACTCTAATCTTTTTTACACTGCAACTGAATGGATTAAATAATACATCTAATTCACCATTTAAGATAAAGGAACCATCTTTAATGAACCAAACATATCTTTAGCACTTACGCCTAGGTCATATTAATCTAAAAAGGATAAACAGACTGATTGAAGATGGACCTTTGAGTTCATTAGAAGTAGAGCCACTTTCAGTATGTGAATCATGCTTGGAGGGTAAAATGACAAAGAGGCCATTTTTAGTTAAAGGCTATAGAGCTAAAGAACCATTGGAACTGGTTCACTCTGACTTATGTGGACCTATGATTATCCGGGATAGAGGAGGCTTTGAGTACTTTGTCACTTTTATTGACGAATACTCATAGTATTGATACATTTATTTGATGCACCGCAAGTCTAAATATTTTGAAAAATTCAAAGTATTTAAGACAAAAGTAGAGAAGCGTCTGGGGAAATGTATCAAGACACTTCGGTCTGCTCATGGTGGCGAGTCCCTCTTTGGAGAGTTTAAGGATTATTTATAAAATGAGGGGATTACATCCCAATTGACTGCATTAGGCACTCCACAGCAGAATGGCGTAGCAGAAAGAAAGTATAGGACTCTTATAGAGATGGTGAGGTCTACGATGAGTTATTCGAACTTACGCGATTTATTTTGGGGATTTGCATTAGTGACAGTAGCTTATATTATGAATTTGGTACCTTTTAAGTCAGTATCCTTTACTGTTATAGAATTGTTGATCAAGCGCAAGCCTAGTTTAAGACATATTAAGATTTGGAGGTGTCCAGCACACTTGTTGAAAGAGAACACAGATAAGTTGGAATCGAGAACAGAAGTATGTTTCTTTGTTGGATATCCCAAGGGAATGAATGGTGGTTTATTTTATAATCTTAAGAATCAGAAGGTCATTGTCAGTGCTAATGCCCGATTCTTAGAAGAGGATTGTGTAATGGACCAGAAGCCCAAGAGTTGAAATGTTCTAAAAGAGCTGAGAGAAAATATTAGTAGTACGGTTGAAGCGCAATGGGGAAGTGTCATTAATATCCCATTATCTCGTCATAGTAGGAGGATTATTGGGACATATGTGGATCCTGAACCAGATCAGGGTGCTACCATTAACATGCCGATTCCACAACTAGATGAGCACATGAGTAATGGTGTACAAGGTTCATAATCAGCACAACGTGTTACTGCTAGTACACAAACGTAGATAGTTCCCCGTCTTAGTGGGAGGGTTGTTAGTTAACCCGATCGGTATATGTTCTTGGGAGAGTCTTTTGATAAGATCTCAGAAGAACTAGATACTGAACTCTGTAACTACAATAAAGCACTTCAAGAAAAAGATGCAAAATTATGGCAAAAGTATGAATTCAGAGATATAGTCTATGTACTCTAATCAAATCTAGAAACTTGTAGACCTGAATGGATAAAACCTATCAGATGCAAGTGGATCTACAAGAGGACAAGAGGAGCAGACGAGAAGGTAGAAACCTGTTGGAGGCAAGACTGCCAAAATTTTTCTTTTTGCAAATGATTATCTGAAAAAATAACAGGACGGGCAAATGCCAAAACGGGCTTCAGATAAAACTTTTAATAACGAATGATCAAAATAAAACCCGTACATCCGAAGTTAATTTAGATGAATACCTTTTTACCAGTCGAATCTTCAACTATGATTTGAATCCAAGTTGAAGCTTTTGTCAGATCTTCTATTGTATTCCCTTATGCGATTCCCGGATATAGTGTGGACTATAATTCTCTGAGAACTCGTACCAGTAGAACCTGAATAGATTTAGTCTTAGAAGACAAGTTATGAAACTGGTTCATCATACCTGCATATTTATAGGACTATAGCAAGGACCTAGGGAGTAATTATGAGTAAGACTTTCAGTGGAACACAGACCCGAATCAGCAATTTTTGCAATTAAGCAAATCGCATAGCGATATTTGCAATTATTGAAATCTAACAACGATTTCTATAATTTCCATAAAATACTGAATTACAGTTCACACCACTAAAGAACTAAAATTGTACTCTGACCCATAATCTCAAAACCATATAACATTGAGTTCATGTTATTAAATGCTTGCCATTTCTCCCCATGTTAAGATTCTCGATACCCGCCAATTAAATTTAATTACTAATAATTTAATTTAATCGGTATCTTGATATTTCTTAAGCATTTCCGCTTAACTTATTTGACCGCCGAATAATCAAATTCATATGTAGAGTTTAGCTCGATCAAAACTTATAAGCTTTCTTAATGGGGTATCGTCAATCCCGATATTTTAGGATATAAATTTCGTCAATAATTAATATTTTCCATATAAATAATACCGCTATCTAATTCACAAAAAATATAGACCCATATAAGATCGCACCCTCTAATGAATTAAAACAACGAATATTAAATATATAAAAATTAATAATTATTTCAAGATTAAGAAGATAAGCATTATTCATAATAATCTTGGAGTGTTGATTAATTTATATAGTCAGTATAAAATTAATTACCCCAGCTATTCCGTTTAATACACACAAAGTGTACTAACACAGAGAGTCGAAACAATAGACGACGCTATTATCTATTCTCCGTAACCAAGACAGACCTACTAAAACTCTGTACTATAGTCGTACCGATGGTATGTCTATTTTTATCTAAACTGCGAATATAAAACTTATATACTGCAAGTACATAAAATTTAATCTTCTGTGTGTAAGCCATACTCTACACACCAGATTAAATACTATATAGAATATCGGACATTCATGCAAAATATTGAAGAAATGATACACATACATTGCTCGTAAAGATTATCATAAAATAAAAAATTAATTTTATTAAAATAAAATTAAATACTAAAAATATAATTTTTAGTATACTAACCATAACAAAATTTTAAAGGTAGGTTTGTTACAAAAGGGTTTACATCTATAAGAAGGGGATCAATTACGAGGAGACCTTTTTGCCGGTAGCTATGCCTAAGTCTATTCAGATTCTCTTATCTATTGCGGCTTATTTTGATTACAAAATTTGGCAAATAGACGTCAAGATAGCTTTTTTTTAATAAAAATCTTGACGAATGTATCTATATGGTATAACTAGACGGTTTCATAGTAAAGGGCTAGAAGTAAATATTGTGCAAGCTTAAGAGATCTATTTATGAACTTAAGAAGGCATCTAAGTCTTTAAACACTCGGTTTGATCAAGCCATTGAGTCTTACAGTTTTGATCAAAGTCCTAACAAGTACTACGTGTACAAGAAGCGTGATGGTGTTTCTAGTATTTTATATGATGATATCTTGCTCATCGAAAACGATTTGGGAGAGTTATCTTTGGTGAATGTATGGTTATCCAGCCAGTTCGATATTAAAGACTTGGGAGAAGCCAGTCACATCCTCGGAATCAAGTTTATGCGAGATCAGAAACAGAGGATGTTACGCTTATCATAAGCTACTTATATTGATACTGTAACGACCCGGTACACACCCTAATTCTAACAATCCAGTTGATAACAACCAATGTAAAGACCCAGCCCAAACTCTAAGTGTTAGTGACGAATAGTCTACGAGACCATAGAACACTGAGAAGTTCAGAACCCTAACTCAAATCGAAAATCCTAAGTTTAGCGCCCTAAAAAGGTCAAAAACTCAAGCAGTAAACCCTTGAGACCCGGAGAGTCCCCCAACATTCTAGACGAAGTAAATACCATGAGATAATGAATTAAGAATAAAAAATTCTCATAAATAAGGTAAAATGACCATTTTCCCCCAGTACAGCAAAAAGTCTTAAAAATCTAAATTTTGACATATGGATACCCTAAATCAAGAATTTATGTACAATTAAGTAGTAAAAGACAAAATAACATCAAAAATGCCAAAAAAAACCCCTTAGTGGCCGGCCACCTTGGAAAGTGTGCCAAAAGTGACTTTTTGCTTTCTTTTTAGCTTTAAATGATAAGAAATGTATTAAATTAAGTATTATGATGATCCAATACTTGTTGAACAAGTAATATACATAATAATATACTGTTATAGGTCAAAAAAGAAAATAAATTATTATTGAAATTCATACACAACAAAATAAGTCAAAAGTCATATATTGCCAAAACAGCTTAATTTGACTTAAAAAACTATATATATTTAATCAATTGCTACGAAAACTATGATAATACATAAAAATACTATATTTCTCATAAACATATTAAAATAATAAGTCTCAGTATAAAAAGACACCAAAAAGATACATCAAATTAACTTTTAATTTATTTTCTTACACAATGGGGACACAAAAACCGAGACAAACCCCTTGATTGATGGGGGATCAGATTTTTGTCCCCCAAACAGCCACCTAGCTACATTTAGCTTCCCCATATCTGAATTCTAGCCATCAAAACTTAAATCAACTCAAATTAAAATCAATTCACATTATGAAAAATAAAGAAAAAATGGCTTTTTTTGTACTTCCTTGTCTCCCATATGTTCCCTAGCCTTGCCTATATAAAGAGAGCCAAACAACCTCTTCCCCATATGATATTTTTGGCCAAAGAGAGCGGAGAAACCAGAATCCCTTGTTCTTGAGAGTTGAGGTGAGTTTGAGGGAAGAAGAAGGAAGAAAAAGGAGGAAATAGGGAAGATTTTTGAAAGCTAAGTCCAAGTCCATCCTCCACCATCCCTTGAGCCCTTAAATAACTAAGTAAAACCTACAAACCTTATATCTAAGATCCCTCAAAATATCCCCCGACACACTCCTTTAAACACTTCAAGAACCAAGAACGAAATCAAAATCGAAAATGAGTCGTAGTTGGAATTTGGGACTGTTATGTTTGTGAATGATATGAGATGTTATTGTGTGTTATTATCTTTGAGTTTGATGACTTCTAAGTGTGATGGAGCCTTGATATTAAAGTCTAAAACACAAGAATGCAAATAAATGGAACAAAAACTTGACATACATAAGTAGAAGACTTGAACCCTATAAGACTTGATTTTTGAGAGCATAGATGTTTCTGTCTGGAACTTTGAAATACCATTACTCAATGTAGGAAATTGGTCTAAGTATGATTTTTATTTTCAGAGTTATCTTTTTGTGTTATCTTTCATCCAAAGTTGGTTTCAACTTATGTGCATAACCAGAACTCAAGATATTGCAATTTTACCAAAGTATGTCATTTTTTGACAAGTCAACACTACTGACTTGGAAACCCTATTTTAAAATGAGATCTGAACTTTTATCAAAATATGAAAGTTGTAGATAACATATATATCTATCTAACCACAAAAAATGAGAACAAAAAATTGAGTCGTGTCAGCTCAAAACCCCTTTGAAATTCTTTGTTGAGTTTCAGCCCCCAAGGAACATTCTGTTATATATTGTTATATAACTCAAAACCCCTATTGTTTGTGACCTATTCCAAAAGTAGTTTACATGAATATTGTAGCTAATATATTTAAGTATTTTTACCCATAAATCAGACCTTAAATCCTTGGAATGATACTCCAAAGATGTTTCAAACTCTCTGTCCAAAACCAGCTCTGCTGAGTCCTGCCGGCTGACAGAACCTACTTTTTAAAATGGCCAAAAAGTCTAACTTGTTTCAAACAACTACCTTTAGCTCTAAACATAAAACTTGTAAGGGACATTTTAAAATAGGACATAATAAAAAATGGGATCATTTGGACTTCATTTGATACCCCAAAATCGAGAGCAACATAAGCATAATTTTGGATAAAATATGGAGCAAATGCTGAACCGTTTTTTCTTTGGATAAAATGTTCACCCATTTGCCTTAGAATTTGGTCTTAGTGTTAAACATGAGAGTTGTAAAAAATATTTTTAGCTAAATGGTGTATAAAAACTATAGCTTGATTTTAAGTCTAGATACCCCAAATCCTTATCGGCTATTTTAATTTAATACTTGATTTTGGCCTTAAAAATTGTTAAGTGTATGTTGAGTACCCTTTGCTATGAGACCCGCGTTTTGTATGATGATTTATTTGAATTAGTTGATTAATGTTTTTAAGTGAATGTATGATGATTTAGAACTCATGCTATCAAACTTGAATCATATATTGAGAATTATAACTTGTGTTTTGCATACTTGTACTTTATGTTTTGTGCGTTATACTATGAATTTTGCCATGCTTGTTGATGCCATACTATAAATAGTTGCACTTGAGATCCATGTTATACATCATAGACATTGTGACTTGCATCTTGGCATATTGGAGTCCATTTTTATACATTGTTGTTGGGATGGGCGGTAATGAATTGTTCTTCTTGGTTCTAAATCTAGGGCATCCCTGGTTGGCCCGAATAAGGATGGATGATTATTCTTGTTGGCCTGGATAAGGATGGGTGATTGGTTGGCCCTCCCCCATGCTGTTGCCATTGAGTAAAACAGCTGTGGCATGAAACCCGGCGATGCGTTTACCTTTCGCAATGAGGCGTGATGATGGCTTTGGTGATTAAGTCCCATTAAGTTTACTATGGTGATTCCTGGTGTGGAATCCCTGTTATTATCTGGGTGCATGTTGGGTTGGGCATCTGTATTTCATACACGCATGTTTATTGTCTTATCTGCTATCATGTCATAAATGTGTCTGTCTTCTTGACTATAAACTGACTTAGGTGTTATATGGTATGTGTTGTGATAAATTTTGTGCCGTGAGATTTGTTAGAAGATTAGAGTGTTTTATTTCTGGGCCTTAGCTCATGGCATTCATTCCATAGGTGAGGAGTTTTTGGCGGAAGTCATCCAAGAGGGAGAAGAAGAGTTGGAAGAACAAGGTGAGTTCCAAAAGCACATGGCTCCCGCTGAGGCATTTTGAAGAATCAAAGATCTCTGCTTTTGCTCTTATATGCAGTTTTTCCCATGCTTAGCGAATATTTGAATTTTCTCGGTGAAACTATAATATTTAAGTACTTTGAACGGTTTAGAACTCCTTTATGATGTAATAACTAATGTATGTAAATATGAATGAATTGCTAGAATATCCCTTTATTTATATTTATGTATGTCCCAACGTACCCAGAGAATGGGGCGTCACAATTGGTATCAGAGCATAGGTTTAGTGAACCTTCAAGCCTTGGGTTATGGGAAACCATGCATTCTATTGCGTTGGAGCTCTGTAGGAGGCGTTGTGTTAATTATTATTATCATCAGTACATTATAAGAACTAAAATCTGATGCGTCTAAGTTCTTTAGCCAGTCGCGTCAAGACGATACCGAGTTCAGGAATAGCAAGGAATCTACACGCAAAAGACAAGTAAGGGCATCAAGATCGAAGATCGGAGATTCACGCAACGAGTTACCTTATTTTAAGGGGGGTAGACAGGAGTACGCACTAGGAGAAGTTTTAGATATCACCCCGGGAAACACCGTTAGAACCCCGCGACTTTATCCTTATAAGTCCTTTTCTCATTTACCCCAGGCCCTGGTATCAACTTTTTGAAATTCTTTTGTATGTCCTTCCTTCTTATATCATCAGTTCTCAATGGTACTGTCAAGTGTCGTTCGTCGGTAACTTTTATGCACCCAAGTCTTGTTGATAACCCTATTAGAAATTCAATCCTACAAAGTACCCTTGTTTTTAAGTTTTCATGCCTAGATAATGGTTGATATTTGCATTTAATTCTCTTTCGATTCGAGTCATCATCCTTGAACTAACTCTTCTCTTATAGAACTCGATATCAATTCTTTGTCAAGTACCCGTTCTAAACATTCGACATTGATAAAATTTTCTACCAATGTTCATTTCTCTCAATTTTGAAACCACGGTCTGTTGCAGTGATTTTGTGAAATTCTTCGTACACTCTTGAATTCTTTACTAGGGAAGTAGACTTGGATGCTTGAATTGAAGTATGTTAGGCCGACGTAACTTCATGGAAAATATCTAGTTTGGCTACCCATTTTGCTTAAACATCTCTTTTATCATAATCTAATTGTACTAGACTAGTTCCGGGGATACTTATTTAAAGTATTGTTCATTGTTCTCCTCTTGTTTCTCCTAATTTGAACCCCATATGACCACTCAATTTGTGTCAATGGTAATTGTCTTAACCGTGACCAATTAACCTCATACAACCTATCATTCGAACCATTTAGGAATCTTCCCTTGAATCTCGGTAAAAGACTTGTTCACCTTCCTTAAGTCGTTTTAACCTCTAGCTACATTTCATGCAGTCTAGTACGTCATTCGAAATCCTCGATTAAACGCTTGGCTTCTCGCCACCTTAGGTCGCGTCTCCTAACACCTTGGTTGATGAGAAACGATAGTTATTAGAGTTTAACATTTTCATGAGGGGCTCGAATGATGCACATTCTAGGAAGAACCACCTGGCTCATCATCAAGTCGCAAAGTAGATCTCTACCTAGAACGTGTTTTAAAGATTAATAACCCCGACTGCAATAACTGCTAAGTAGGAGCTCATGCAATATCTCTAACAGATATCTATATGAAGGTTCCTACCGCTATCACTGATAAAACTCGCATGGGACCCGCAGAAGTGTGGCATGTGGGACTAAAATGGAAATGCTATGGAACTTCGAAGCAACATGGGTCTACGCAATCAAAGTCCAATGATCTTATCCACACCTATTCTAGTTGGGCCCTTATGTCTTATGTATCTCATTCTTTGCTATCATTCTAAGAAAAACTTGTATTCTCAACTGATTATGTATTCAAACTTGAATGTTATGAAATACAAATGAATAGTTCTTAAATTAACTCCACTAGATCCCAAAACCTAAAGACAATCAAGATTTTAAAAAGATAACTCACAAACCGCAACGCCCTCCCTCTTTATTCAGATGTTAGGAAGACAACCTAACCGTCAACGGCTAGCAGATGGACCCGTAGACAAAGAAGCACCAGGGTTAGCCCAGCCCTTGCATGAACTCGCAGCTAGCATTAATCGTCTGCACGTGTGTGATCAAGCATGGTTCTTATTAGAACTCAGAAAACAACAAGCCCCTACGTTTAAGGGGGGAGCTGAACCAAGAGTGGCCGTAAAATGGCTAAGAGCAGTTAGGAAATTATTCAACTCTATGGGAGTTCAAGACAAGGATGACCAAGTAGCTCTAGCAGCACACCTATTAGAGGGAGAGGCCGACTACTGGTGGTCTATGCTTAACAACACCCAAGATGTAGCAGCTTTGACCTGGAATCAATTTGAAGAATTATTTTTTGAAAAGTACTTCCTAGCTCCCGTTCGACAGGAACAAGTCAAAGAATTTCTGCAGCTAAAACAATAATCTGCGTCAGTAACCCAGTACGTTAAAACTTAAAAGAGGGGAGAAACCGAGATAAACCCCTTGATTGATGGGGGATCAGATTTTTGTCCCCCAAATAGCCACCTAGCTACATTTAGATTCCCCATATCTGAATTCTAGCCATCAAAACTTAAATCAACTCAAATCAAAATCAATTCACATGATAAAAAATAAAGAAAAAGGACTTTTTTTTACTTCCTTGTCTCCCACATGTTCCCTAGCCTTGCCTATATAAAGAGAGCCAAACAACCTCTTCTCCATATGATAATTTCGGCCAAAGAGAGGGGAGAAGCCAGAACACCTTGTTCTTGAGAGTTGAGGTGAGTTTGAGGGAAGAAGAAGGAAGAAAAAGGAGGAAACGGGGAAGATTTTCGAAAGCTAAGTCCAAGTCCATCCTCCACCATCCCTTGAGCCCTTAAACAAGTAAGTAAAATATCTAAATCTTATATCTAAGATCTCTTAAAATATCTCCCAACACACTTCTTTAAACACTTCAAGAACCAATAACCGAAATCAAAATCGAAAAGGCGTCGTAGTTGGAATTTGAGACTATTATGTTTGTGAATTATATGAGATGTTGTGTGTTGTTATCTTTGATTTTGATGACCTCTAAGTGTGCTGGAGCCTTGATATTAAAGTCTAAAATAAAAGTATGCAAATAAATGGAACAAAAACTTGACATGGCATAAGTAGAAGACTTGAACCCTAAAAGACTTGATTTTTGAGAACATTGATGTTTCTATCCTGAACTTTGAAATGCCATAACTCAATGTAAAAAATTGATCTAAGTATGACTTTTATTTCCTAAGTTAGCTTTTTGTGTTATCTTTCATCCAAAATTGGCTTCAACTCATTTGTAGAACCAGAACTCAAGAAATTGCAATTTTACCAAAGTGTGTCATTTTCTGACAAGTCAACACTACCGACTTGAAAACCCTATTTTAAAATGAGATCTGAACTTTTGTCAAAACATGAAATTTGTAGATAACATGTATATCTATCTACCCACTAAAAATGAGAACAAAATATTGAGTCATAAGAGCTCAAAACCCCTTTGGAATTCTCTATTGAGTTTCTGCCCCCAAGGAACATTCTATTACGTATTGTTATATAGCTTAAGACCCCTATTTTGTGTGATCTATTCCAAAAGCAGTCTACAAGAATATTGTAGCTAACATATTGAAGTATTTTCTGCCCAAAAATCAAACCTTAAAACCTCAAGATGATACCCCAAAATTGTTTCAAACACTCTGTTCAAAACTGGCTCTACTGAGTTTTGGGGCTAACAGAACCTATTTTTAAAATGGTCAAAAAGTCTAACTTGTTTCAATGTCTAACTTTATTTGATACCCCAAAATCGAGAGCAACATAAGCATAATTTTGGGTAAAATATGGAGTAAGTACTGAACCGTTTTTTATTAGGATAAAATGTTCACCCATTTGCCTTGGGATTTGGTTTTCGTGTTAAACATGAGAGTTGTAAGAAATATTTTTATCTAAATGGTGTACAAAAATTATAACTTGATTCTAAGTCTAGATACCCCAAATCCTTGTCGGCTCTTTTAATTTAATACTTAATTTTAGCCTCAAAAATTGTTAATTGTATGTTGAGTAT
Source organism: Heliamphora exappendiculata (assembly GCA_034768845.1). Taxonomy (NCBI): domain Eukaryota; kingdom Viridiplantae; phylum Streptophyta; class Magnoliopsida; order Ericales; family Sarraceniaceae; genus Heliamphora; species Heliamphora exappendiculata. Next base: position 19,465 of record JAOTRH010132615.1, on the reverse strand, counting down.
TCTTTGCTATGAGACCTGCGTTTTATATATTGATTTATTTTAATTAGTTGATTAATGTTTTTAAGTGAATGTATGATGATTTAGAACCTATACTATCAAACTTGAATCATATCTTGAGAATTGTAACTTGTGTTTTACATACTTGTACTTTATGCTTTGCGCGTTATACCATGAATCTTGTCATGCTAGTTGATGCCATGCTATAAATAGTTGGACTTGAGATTCATGTTATACATCATAGACATTGTCACTTGCATCTTAGCATATTGGAGTCCATCTGTTTACATTGTTGTTGGGATAGGCGGTATTGAATTATTTTTCTTGATTCTAAATCTAGGGTGTCCCTGGTTACCATTTTTTATAAATGTTTTGGAATATATTCCCCTTGTACACCCTGGGTTCGTCTTCGGTGTTTGAAATGGTTTATCATAAATATTGTTGGGCACCATGAGTTTGTCGCTAGTATTCTGATTTCGATAGCTTGGACTTTGGGTAGTCACAGAGAGAGTGCCAATTATTGTGGCCCTAAATTCCTCATCTTGGTACTTTGTATAATGTGAAATATCTCTTAAATTCTCTTAGACTTTGGGTTGACACCGGCGCATCACACATCTTAAGGTGGATTATTACTTTGATTATTTTGGGTGGCCCGGATAAGGATGGATGATATTTTGGGTGGCCCAGATAAGGATGGATGATTATTCTGGTTGGCCTGGATAAGGATGGGTGATTGGTTGGCCCGCCCCCACGCCGATGCCATTGAGTAAAACAGCGGTGGCATAAAGCCCGACGACGCGTTTACCTTTCATAACGAGGCGCAATGATGGCTTTGGTGATCAAGTCCCATTAAGCCTACTCTGGTAATTCCCGCTGTGGAATCCCTATTATTTTCTGGGTGCATATTGGGTTGGGCATCTGCATTTCTTACACGCATGTTTATTGTCTTATCTGCTATCATGTCATAAATGTGTCTGTCTTCTTGACTATAAACTGGCTTAGGTGTTATATGGTATGCGTTGTGATAAATTTTTTGCCGTGAGATTGGTTAGAAGATTAGAGTGTTTTATTTCTAGGCCTTAGCTCATGGCATTCATTCCATAGGTGAGGAGTTTTTGGAGGAAGTCATCCCAGAGGGAGAAGAAGAGTTGGAAGAACAGGGTGACTTCCAAAAGCACATGGATCCCGCTGATGCATTTTGAAGAATCAAAGATCTCTGCTTTTGCTCTTATATATGCAGTTTTTCCCATGCTTAGTGAATTTTTGAATTTTCTCGGTGAAACTATAATATTTAAGTACTTTGAACGGTTTAGAACTCCTTTATGATGTAATAACTAATGTATGTAAATATGAATGAATGGCTAGAATATCCCTTTATTTATATTTATGTATGTCCCAACGTGCCTGGATAATGGGGCATTACAGATACAATTCTCGCTCATTTTAGTATGTAGGATTCCAAGAAAGAGTTTCTCCCTTCTAGAAATGGAATCACCGTATCCAAAAATCAGTGTCCAAAGACACCTGGTGAGATAGAGAAGATGAAGGCGGTTCCTTATACTTTGGCAGTGGGAAGACTTATGTATGCTATGTTTTGCACTAGACTCGACATCTGTTTTGCCATTGGCATGGTTAGCAGATATCAGTCTAATCTAGGGTTGATTGGAGAGTGGTAAAAAAAATAATCAAGTACCTTAAAAGAATTATAGATTATATGTCGGTTTACCAGGCAGACAGTCTAGTACCTTAGGGTACACAAACTTAGATTTTTAATCAGAAAAGGATCTCAAAATTCTACCTCGAGATATGTGTTTATGTACATCAAGCGTAAATTGTAATAACTCGATCTCAAATATACAAATAGAAAAAAAAGAACATCTCAAAAGAAACAAAATCTCGAATACAAGTTTGGTAAGAAGAATCGGCCTGATCTTTAACCTTTTCGAGCCCGAGACCCGGGATAGAGTGGGAACTACACAAGCATTTATTAAAACTCTAATATTGAGGATAAGAATTTAAATTTATAAGTCCAAGTTGTTTAACACAAGAGTTAAGCTCGAAAGGTCAAGAAACAAACCTATGTGAAAATATTCGAATTTTCTCCTAGAATAAAATAAATAAAATTATTTGATATATGTGTGTGTGTGTGTGTAGAGAGATTCTTTAATTACATATTTGTCACGCTCCAAAACTCGGGGTCACGTGAAAATCCACCAAACACCAGTTTTATACAAAAATACAGGTTTCCATACATTTAAATCCGCCTATTAAAACCAATGGAATACCTAACAAAAGGATCTCTCATAAATAAAGGATATACAGTTCCCATATGCATACAGTATATCGCCTTATGTAGTACAAAACCTACCTTCAGGAATAGGCATACCAAAAAGAAGGAAAACTATAAAAGTCTTCCGCCACCGCAGGTACCACCAAAGCTACTCCTCATCCACATCATCACCTGAAAATAGTTTTACAAAAATTTCCCACTCGTGAGCCGAAGCCCAATAGAAACAGATAATAAGCTGAAAAGCAAGAAATATGCAAGCATATGATGCTAGCGAACTCAACCACAACACAACCAAAAGGTTTTCCAAAAACCCCAAGTTTTCCCATCATACTATGCAAGTCTCCCAAAATGGTTTTATTGTCATAAAACCTTGTTTTCATCCTTCAAACCATGTGTTGCAAAATAGTGCAAAAACCAACCACAATTAAGAAAAAATAATAATCAAAACATTATTCCCTCACGGAATGTACCATCGTGGAAAAGAAGAAGAACATGATTCTATGTACCAACTCCATCACAATGGGATAGAGGTAACAACTATAGACTCTTGTCCATTACCCTAGATCCCAACCATTCAAGACTCGCTAGGTAATGACAAGTTCTATACGGAGCACCACGACGTAAATGCTGACTTTACGAGCGGCAACTCGAGAGATAAAAGCACCCAAACCGACCTTCTTTATGGGAACTACCCCGAAGGATAACAAAGGTACCTACACTGCGCACGTTTCCAAACTTTTACCGAGAAAAACTCGTGCCAAATACCCATCATCCCGGTACATCTAGATAATCTTCTAAAAACTGAATTATACCTCAACTACAAAAAAACCCTTCACAAAATCTTTCACAGATATACATTACACATGTATATATAGATCCATCCATTAACATTGAGATCAAACAAAATATTTCAAAATATTTTCCAGAAAAGCAGTTATACAACGCATGTATAAACAAAGATAAAATCCATGAACTATGGAGATCAAGCCAAATATGTAAAAACATATTTCATCAAAACGATTTAGAAATTGAGCCTCAACCCCAAGGGTTAGCTCCAAACCTGTAAAAACACATTTTTTCTAAAAGTTTTCATAAAAACTTTTTTTTTCATCAATCAAACCACTCGAGGAAAGCCAACACCCAACCACTAAACCACCAAAACATCACCAACAGCCCACACAGGACTCCAGTCGACTAGCCTAAGCCCCCAGTCGACTGAAAATCTCACTGGAAAAGGAGAACCAAAACAGAAACAATTTTAGTCGACTGACATCCCAGGTCCAGTCGATTGAACTCAGCATGTTGATCCAATCAACTGAACTCACCCAGAAAGCATTTTTGAGCTACAATTTTTGCATGTTTTTGCTTCCAACCCTCAAATCAAATCCCCAAACCGCCATCAAAGACCCTCAACATCAACACGCCTAAGCCTCACGCCAAAACCTCGAAAGAAAACCCTCAAAACGCACTTCCATCCATCGAAAATGCCAAAAAACGGTTTAAATAAAAAACCAGATCTAAAACATAAATCACTTTTTTGTGCGTTTTTAAACAGTAAAACTGCATAAGATTACATATATCACCCTTATACAACAGTAAAATCTTAAATCCTATCTCGTTGGGTCAAAAATCTAATGCCTCGATCTACGTGCAAATCTGAGTTTTGTCGAAATCAAAATCTGTCCAGATGGATGCGTAGACCACGATGCTAATAGTAAGGATTCGATGTTGGATTGTTGAAAATTGAGCCCCGGGCCCCCGAGAAGTTAGAAAGAAGGCAAAGAGAATTTAGAGAAAACTTAGTCGCTAAGTTTTGAAAATATCTTTTGAAAATATCTAACGCCAGACATTTATAGGACTCTAAAATATCTTTTTTTTTTAAATTTTGAAATTCGCATAAAAACTCCCTACAATCCCGAAAAGAAACCTCGCATGCTCAGATAAACCAAAACAGGCATTGAAACACATAAAAGCATATTAAAGAAAAAATTCCAAAAAGGCGTCAAAACATCGAATATGCATATATATAAAAAAAACGTTACAGGGTTTCATAACTTTCCCCCACTTAAAGAATTTTGCCCCCGAAGTTCACTACAAGGTCACGAGGTGAACAACTCTGGGTATCTCTCACGAACCCTAGACTCAAGCTCCCATGTCGCTTCTTCAATCCTATGATGAAGCCACAAAACCTTAACATACAAAATCATTCTCCCCCGCAACACTTGCTCTTTTCTATCCAGAATCTTCACCGAGTGTTCCTCATATGTGAAATCCTCATCAACTCACAGCTCAGTCCAACCCAGAACATGTGAAGGATCAGGCTCATACCTCCGAATGTACAATCTGCTCAGTCGGTCCACTCAATCCTTCACCAGAATGGGAAGAAAATGTGCAGACTTCGTCAATCTATCCACTACAACCCAAACAGCATCATGTTCCTTCAGCGAGCGTGGAAGTCTTGATACAAAATCCAGCGTGACATTCTCCCACTTCCACTCAGATATAGGCAACGGCTGTAACAATCCAATCGGCCTCTAGTGTTCCACCTTTACTTGCTGACAAGTAAAGCAGCGAGAAACGAATCGGAGCACATCCCTCTTCATTCCCGTCCACCAGAATTGACGGCGTTGATTGTGATACATTTTCGTGCCCCCCAGATGCACCGCAAGATGTGAGTGATGAAACTTATGTAGCACCTCAGCTCGGCACGACTCTAGCACAAACAATCGCCCTGATAACCTCAGACTCTGATCTATACTCACCACCCATCCTGCTGTGTCTGTCCCACTAGCGATGCGATCCCGTATCATCTGAGCCTCCTGATCGGTCCTCTGAGCCTCTAACACACGTGCAACCAATGCGGGCTATGAAGCTACGAATTACAAGGTCGCGCCTCCCTCTGTCTCCTTGAGACACAAATCAAACTCCCTAACGTCTCCCAGCATGTTCCATTCTCGTATAGCCACAGAAAGGTAACGAACCATGAGATCTCCTTCTAAGTGCAGCAGCTACAACATTTTCCTTACCCGAATGTACTGCAAATCAAAGTCGTAATCCTCTAAAAACTCCATCCATCTTCATTGGCGAAGATTCAAGTCCTTCTGCGAAAATAAGTATTTCAGGCTCTTGTGATCAGAGAAGACCTCAAAACGCTCACCATAAAGATAGTGACGCTATGTCTTCAAGGTAAAGACCATGACTGCCAACTCCAGATCATGTGTTGGGTAGTTCCTCTCATATGTCTTCAACTGCCGGGATTCATAAGCTACAACCTTGCCTTCCTGCATCAGAACGCAATCCAAGCCCTCATGTGAAGCATCGCAGTACACTGTGTAACCCAAGCCTCACTCAGGAATAATCAGTACTGGTGCACTGGCCAATCTCCTCTTCAGCTCCTGGAAAGCTGGCTCACAAGATTCGCTCCATGCAAACGTGACTCCCTTCTGCGTCAAATGCGTCATCGGTGCTGCAAGCTGAGAGAAGTCCTGTACAAACCGTCGATAATAACCCGCTAGGCCCAGAAATTTGCGAATCTCAAAAACATCCTTCGGTCGCTGCCAACTTATCACGGCATCAATCTTTGACGAGTCCACTGATACCCCATCCTTCGTCACCACATGCCCAAGGAATCTCACCTCTGCCATCTAGAACTCACACTTCTTGAACTTCGCATATAAGCGATGTTCTCTCAGAAGCTGTAGGACAACATGCAAATGCTCCTCGTGCATCTCTCTCGTGGGCGAATAGATCAGAATGTCATCCACGAATACCACTTCAAAATTATCCAGATATGGGTAGAAGATACGTTTCATCAAACCCATAAATGTAGCGGGAGCGTTCGTCAAATCGAACGGCATCACCAGAAACTCATAGTGACCATAACGAGTCCGAAAAGCGGTCTTCGCTATGTCCTCATGCCTAATTCTCAGTTGATGATACTCTGACCTCAAGTCAATCTTTGAAAAGCAGCGGGATCCCCTCAACTGATCAAACAAGACGTCAATCCTCAGCATCGGATACTTGTTCTTCACCGTTACTTGGTTCAAGTTCCTGTAGTCTATACACAGCCTCAACGAACCATCCTTTTTCTTCGCAAAGAGTGCTGGAGCTCCCCATAGCGACATACTCGGGCGTATAAACCCTTTGTCAAGCAACTCCTGCTGCTGTACCTTGAGTTCTCGCAACTCAGCAGGTGCAAAATGATAAGACGGCATTGAGATAGGAGCAGCTCCCGGAACAATATCAATGGAGAACTCCACATCTCTCCTCGGTGGCAACTCAAATAGATTGTCAGGAAAGACATTCGGATAGTCGCACACCACATTGGGCAACACTCCTCGAGCCCCAATTGGCTCATCTAACCTGAGCGCAGAAAAGAGGAACCCCAAGTCCACTCTAACCTGAGTGACACCGAGAATAGACCTCAAGCCCTCATCCAGATCACCCAAAAAATAGAAGCAGTCACCCTCCGTCGCTCACAATCTATAAAGGCATGGTAGGTAGTCAGCCAATCCATCCGTAGGATGACATCGAACGTGGTCATGTCTAGAATGATGAAATCAAATACTAAACAACGACTGGCGACTCCTAACTCACAGGACCAACAAACTCTACTCAACACCACATTCCCACTGATAGGGGTCTCTACGCTCACTGCACTACCCAACAGATCTACCTTCAACCCCAATGCAAATGCAAAAGCAGAAGAGATAAAAGAATTTGATGCTCCTGTGTCGATGAGAACACCGGCCCATGATCTAAAGACTAGAAGAGTACCTCTCATCATGGCTGGAGCAGCTGCAGCATCCGGCCCGACTGGTGCCTTGGAAGCACCGAGATTAGCTAGAACATAAGCCCTAGCCTACGGCAGTTTGGTCTGCCCACCATAACCCTGAGTTAAAGGCTGTCTTACCGACTGCGTTGAAGCACCTCTTTTCGCAAACCTAGACGTCTGAGCCCTAGGCTGCTGCGGAGCCTATCGCCTCTGTACAGATGAAGCAACTGATGCTCCTGTCATGCCCTGGACATTCCCTTATCTGGGACAGTGTCTGCGAAAGTGCCCTGACTGACCACACCCAAAATAGATAGGTGGGTCTCTCGCCTGTGACTGGACGGGCGCTAAACTCTGAGCCTGGCCCTTCTGCTGGCACTCAACTGCATGATGTTCGGGTTGTTCGCAGCAATAACAGATCAATCCTCTCCACTCTAGCCTTTCTGTCGAAGCCACTGAAGGTGTAGGTGCAGAAGACTTCGGTTGAGACGATTCGATAAAATGAGAACTAGGTCTAGACGACCTTTGGCGCTTTTTCCCGCGCCTCTGGAACTGTGCACCCCCACTGCCTTGCTGGTTCCCACTCTCTCTAACCCAATGGCTATCAGCCAGCGAGTTCTCTACCCGAATAGTAGCTTCAACCAGCTTGATGTACACCTCCACATCCAGAGCTGTAACTCTGTCCTTGATAGCAGGTCAGAGTCCCCTCTCAAACCTCTGAGTACGCAACTCCTCTGTCGATACCATCTCTAGTGCAAACCGCGATAGATTCGCGAACTTAGCCTCATACTGGACCACAGAAAGATTCCCCTGAACAAGAGAGAGGAACTCCTCTCGGTAAGTATCCCTCGAAGATCTCAGGAAATACATCTCCAAGAAGACCCTCGTGAAAGCAGCCCACGTGTCATCCACAGTGGTCTTAGCGAACTTCCACCACTCTCTAGCATCTTCCTGCAGTTGGAACGCTACCAACCTTATGCACAAAGCATCCTCCTTGATATCCAGAGTATCGAAGATCGACGTGATCACTTTCAACCACTCAACAGCCACCTTTGGGTCTGGTTCCCCAGAAAAGGTTGGAGGATCCAACTGCCAAAACTCCCTCATGGCCAAAGAAGCCCTTGGCTCAAGAACTCTCACACTAGTCCTGGTCGCTTCTGCCATAGCTCTCATAGTGGCCAACATCTCCTGGACAACCTCAGCGCCACCAATATCAGCACCACCCACTTGTTCCTGTGGGGCAGAAATGTTTCCTTCCTCCAAAACCTAAGCATAAGCACGACCTCAGCCATGGCCTCAGCCCCGTCCCCGCACACCCCGCGTGGACATAATACTATATAAAGCAGGGTAACAAGATAAGCCTTCCTACGGCAGGTTACTACGTAACATAAACACATAGCACGTTGACACATAGCTATGTAGGAATACTAAAAACACGTCTCACATACCGAGGAGAACTAACAAGGCAGACTCGTCAATTTAGATAACCTATTCAGATTACCTGCTAGAAAACATGTCGGCCAAATGCATTTTTAACATGGCTTCCAAATCTGTTATTCCAAACACCCGAAGGAAAGACTCATCAATCCTGAGATTCAACCTCCATACCCAAACTTACACAACTATCATACTCTAAAAGCTATTAACATGTTTTAAACAACGTTTAAACATATGCAAGCAAGCATACACAATCAACCTCACCAAGTGATAAACCCTTTTTTCCATGGCTCTTAAGTATTCGAACCTAGAGCTCTGAAACTAAATTGTCACGCCTCAAAACCCGGGGTCACGTGAAAATCCACCAAATACCAGTTTTATACAAAAATACAGGTTTTCATACATTTAAATCCGCCTGTTGAAACCAATGGAATACCCAACAAAAGGATCTCCCATAAATAAAGGACATACAGTATATCGCCTTATGGCGTACAAAACCTACCTTCAGGAATAGGCATACCAAAAAGAAAGAAAACTATAAAAGTCTTCCACCACCGCGGGTTCCACCAAAGATACTCCTCATCCACGTCATCACCTAAAAATGGTTTTACAAAAATTTTCCACTCATGAGCCGAATCCCAATAGAAACAGATAATAAGCTGTAAAGCAGGAAATATGCAAGCATCTCATGGGAGCGAACTCAACCACAACATAACCAAAAGGTTTTCCAAAAATCCCAAGTTTTCCCATCAGACTACACAAGTCTCCTAAAATGGTTTTATTGTCATAAAACCCCGTTTTCATCCTTCAAACCATGTGTTGCAAAATAGTGCAAAAACCAACCACAATTAAGGAAAAACAGTAATCAAAACATTGTTCTCTCACTGAATGTACCATTGCGAAAAAGAATAATAATATGAATCTATGTACCAACTCCATCACAAGGGGACAGAGAAAACAACTATAGACTCCTGTCCATTACCCTAGATCCCAGCCATTCAAGACTCACAAGGTAATGACAAGTTCTATACGGAGCACCACGACGTAAATGCTAACTTTACGGGTGATAACCCGAGGGATAAGAGCACCCAAACTGACCTTCTTTACGGGAACTACCCCGAAGGATAACAAAGGTACCTATACTGCGCACGTTTTTGAACTTTTACCGAGGACAACTCGTGCCAAATACCCGTCATCCCGGTACATCTAGATAATCTTCTAAAAACCGAATTATAGCTCAACTACAAAAAAACCTTTCACAAAATCTTTCATAGTTATACATTATACATGTATATATAGATCCATCCATCAACATAGAGATCAAACAAAATATTTCAAAATATTTTCTAGAAAAGCAGTTATACAATGCATGTATAAACAATGATCCAATCCATGAACTATGGAGATCAAGCCAAATATGTAAAAATATATTTCATCAAAACGTTTTAGAAATTGAGCCTCAACCCCAAGGGTTAGCTCCAAACCTCCAAAAACACTTTTTTCCAAAAGTTTTCATAAAAACTCCTTTTTTTTTCATCGATCAAACCACTCGAGGAAAGCCAACACCCAACCACCGAACCACCAAAACATCACCAACAGCCCACACAGGACCCCAGTCGATTGGCCCAAGCCCCCAGTCGACTGAAAATATCACTGGAAAAGGAGAACCAAAATAGAAACAATTTCTGTTGACTGACCTCCCAGGTCCGGTCGACTGAACTCATAGCATGATGATCCAGTCGACTGGACTCATGAGTTCAGTCGACTGAACTCACCCATAAAGCATTTTTGAGCTACGATTTTTGCATATTTTTGCTTTCAACCCTCCAATCAAACCCCCAAACCCCCATTAAACACCCTCAACATCAACATGCCCAAGTCTCACGCCAAAACCTCGAAAGGAAACCCTCAAAACGCGCTTCCATCCACCAAAAATGCCAAAAAAATAGTTTTAATCAAAAACTAGATCTAAAACATAAATCACCTTTTTATACATTTTAAAATGGTAGAACTGCATAAGATTATATATATTACCCTTATACAGTAGTAGAATCTAAAATCCTACCTCGTTGGGTCAAAAAGTTGATGTCTCGATCTACGTACAAATTTGAGCTTCATCAAAATCAAAATTCGTCTGGATGGATGCGTAGACCACGATACCAATAGTAAGGATCCGCTGTTAGATTGTTGAAAATCGAGCCCCGAGCCCCCGAGAAGTTACAAAGAAGGCAAAGAGAATTTGGAGAAAACTTAGTCAATAAGTTTTGAAAATATCTAACGCCAGATATTTATAGGACTCCAAAATATATTTTTTTAAAATTTTTTTAAAATTCGCAAAGAAACTCCCTACAACCCCGGGAAGCAACCCCGTATGTTCAGATAAATCAAAACAGACATTGAAACACATTAAAGCATATTAAAGAAAAAATGCCAAAAAATCATTAAAACACCGAATATGCATATATATCAAAAAAGAAAAAGTACAGGGTCTCACATATTGGACCCCATAATTCCTTATTTTAAGAAAAAGGTACCCTTAATTTAGGGAAAAGTAGTATCTTGTATGAGTTTTTGTGAAAAACTTAATGATGACTTTTTGGGGTAATTATTCCAAAATCTGTATAGTTATATCATTTTTTGAGCCAAAAATACATGTGTTTTAAATTAATATACATATATGAAAATCAAATAAAATTCAAATTGAAATTTAAAGCTGGAATGCAAATGAATTGCAATTTTTGTAGAGATTCCATAATTATACAAACGAATTAAAATGATAAATATATATATGTCTTCAATACCTTGAACCCCACAAAATTTGTACTTATTTGGTCGGTGGAACTCATTAAATGCAAGTCTTTCTTCCAAATTCAGATTAAATTTAAGAGAAATGCAAATGAAATTTAAATAAAATGCAAAGATGTGTGTAGAGATTTCATGTAAATATATGTTTGATATTCCATCATGCCGAAAGCAATGTGCCAAACTTGGTAGCCAAGTCTCCTAAACTCAAGTAAGGTTATGTGAACCAAGGTTAGGCGCTTAAACTCATGGTTAAGGAAGCTTGTCAAATAAGCCTCACCCACTAACTTTTTCTATGAAAAGGAAACTTAAATCTCCCATTCCCCTTCTCAATTTTTGGCAATAGAGAGGAGAGGAGAGAGAGAGAAAGAAAAATAAAAAAGAAGAAAGAAGGAGGAGGAAGAGCCAAGGAAATTTGGTAGAATCCATGGCTGCTAAAGCAAATTCCTTGATCCATATCACTAAAGAGTGATCTATATAAGGTAAGAAAGACTCTAACACATCTGGTTTTATACCTTTCAAATATCTCTTTCATCATTTGAAAACACAAATCAAAGATGAAAAATCGAAAATGAACCGAAAAGGTGTCATGGTGAGATTTTAGGTCTTTTTGGTGTGGGTGTTGTGTTTTTGGAGTTTGCATGAGGTTTTCTAAGGGATTCATGACATGATAAGGATCTACAGTTTTAGTAATAAAGAGTACAAATCATGTATGTAAAGGAAATGTATCAACTCTTAACACACTTGGTGCTGGGAGGTTTGAACTAAACATGGCCTGCAATTTGAGCTTTTCCACCATTCTGCTCTGACCTTTGGAAGATTATAACTAAATGTAGAAATGTGATCTAAGCGTATTGTTTAAGTCCAAACCTAGGTCTTTGTATTATCCTTCATCCAAAATTAATTTGAACTTATTTGAGTGAGTAGAACTCGAGATATTGCTTTTCTACCAAAGTGTGTCTGTTTCAAACCAGTCAACATTACAAACCTAAAAGCCCTAGCTTATAATGCGATCCAAGCTTTAGCCAAAGCATAAAAGTTGTAGATAACATTTATATCTAGCTACCCGCCAAATATGAGCCCAATTTCAAGACCTTTCTGTCACATATTGTTATATAGCCAAAAACTCCTATTTTTAGTGACCTAATCCGAAAGTAGTCTACATGAATATTGTAGGTAACATATTAAAATACTGTCTGTCCAAATATCAGACCTAGATACCTCAAGAAAGGCCCTCAAACCCTTTTTAAACTCTCTGTTCAAAATCAATTCTGCTGAGGGTTTGGTGGCTGACAAGACCTATTTTATAAAATGGCCTAAAACTCTAACTTGTTTCAAACGACTACCCCTAGCACTCTTCATAAGACTTGTAGGGGACATGTTAAAGTAGAAAATATCCAAAAATGGCCTTATTTGCACTTGATTTGATACCCTAAAATCGAGACCAACATATGTGTATTTTCAGTAAAATTCTAAGGAAAGTGCTGAACCGTTTTCGCTGAGAATGCTTTATTCACCCATTTTCCTTAGGTTTTGACTTTGGTGTTAAACATAAAAATTGTAGAGAATACTTAAATATAAATTTTGACCAAAATCATAATCTAACTCTAAGTCTAAGTACCTGAAAATGCTGCGATACTTTGAAATTTAATAACTGAAAGAGAGTAATAAATAGTTAAGTTAAATTCTTAAACAAGTGAAGGATTGAGCAAGTGCACAGTACCCCTTACACCTAAAAGAAAGTAACCATGGTCCCTAAAATTAAAGAAAATATTCAACGGTCCGAATCATTTCAGTTTCACATGCTAAAGAGGAGGATTTCGTGTTAACGGTCGAGTTGTGTCTTGCTTGTTAAACACGAAGGTTGCAAAAACCGGTTCATACGCATATAATACAATGTGAGAGTTCTTAGCCATTATTTTCAAATTGAGTTTATGTAAATAATACTTGAAAATGCTTTGAAGCGCATATTTTGAACTATGATTAGTTTTGATGAACGTATGAACCTGTTGTTCTCAAATGCCATGGCGTTTTTAATTCAAGTGTGTTATCTATGATATTTTGAGCCAGGATGATGTTATTATAAAAGTATGGTTAATGTTATGTGGCTGTTCTAAAGTGCCAGTTACAAGGCTTTCTGGCCCTTTATATCCCGTTATGAGGGAGGTTACCAAACTATAGATTTTTCTTTTCAGGTTTTAGCACATACCACTCGTGCTTGGTAGAGAGTAACTCTCATTCCATCACGTTGCTATCCGTGCATTGCGAATTGAGGTTACGGTACCATAAGAACTCTCGATCGCGAGGTTGACAACTACTTGGACATTGTTGGGGTTTGGGTCTTGTTCTGAGAAAGTGGTTATGCATTTTAAATTGTGGTGGTTGAGCCAGGAATATATTTCTATTTGCAATATCGAGAAAGTTCTATATAATCTGTGATATTTTTATGTTCAAGCAAATGATCAGTTTCTATGTTTTCATTGAAAATGTGATGAACTATTTTTAGAAAGAGTTTTTAGTTATCCTTAATTAAGTAACTGTCTTCTCTGTTCATGATAATGCTAAGTGCGCTCTCCTATAAACTTTGTGGTTATTGATACCAGGAACGGCTAGGAGTTGGTCCACCACAGGTGTTGTCGAGTGGTTTTATATCTGGTGTTGAGAATCATTTTGGTCTAGTTTTCTTTTGTTTAGTTTTTAGTTTTGGCTAAGTTTGATGTATAAGGCCTAGAGGTTTTTGATGTTTCAGAAGTAATGCATGCCCTTGGGATGATGAATCCCTAGTGACTCATGCTTATCCCTTTTGACATTAAGCATTGTGGTTGCATAGAAGTTTTTAGTTGGTTTTTTAATATTATTTATCTCTTGTCTTTCTCTTTCATCGTCGACCTGTGGTGGGATAACATCCCTCTATACAGGTTTAGTATCTTGTGGGAGCGGGGTGTTACATTATGGTATTAGAGCTCTAGGTTATAGGTTCTGTAGACTTGTCAAAGTATGGTATGTGGTGGACCATAAGTTAAGTGTGCCATCTCTTAGTTTGTTGAGAAAACTGGTTTAGGCCTGGGGTTGTTATACCTTTTCTTTCAGGCATCTGACTAACTAGCTTTGAGGTCCATTTGGGAAATGCGTTCTACAGGCGCAGGGTCCTAATTGGAAATCTAAACAAGTTATCAAATTAGGGAGATAACCTGGGAGGGGTCTTGTGTTGTTGTCGATTTGTGAAGTTTAAGTGGGTTATCAGATTAAGAGAGACTACCCTTGTGTCATTAAAATCTTTCGTAGACAGTTTGTTCTTATCTTTATGTCTATAAGTTGAACTCTTGTGTCGAGCCCTAAGTCATAGCTTTTTGATGATAGGAAGGAGCATAAAGAAACTCGGACGGAGTGTCGTTCAACCTGAACCAGTTTAATGAGGCACGACAAGAAGAATCTCTGTAAATGGGACCAGTAGAACCTGACCCAACCACTAAGATTTTAGAGGCGCTCACAAGACTGACTGAATAGAACGCAAGTTAGATCACAATGCAAGATGAGAGGAACAGTAACTCCTTAATCAAACAATTTAAGGATCTGGGCGCAAAGGAGTTCACATGAACCCTTAGCCCTGTAGAAGTAAAAAGCTGGTGGAAAGCCACAGAACAGTTACTGAAGATGCTAGTGCTAGAAGTTGAACCTCCAGTAAGAATCACTTGGGATTGTTTTGAGAAAGCATCAACGAGCAGTACAAGCCCATAAACTACAAGCATGAGAAGGAGAAAGAATTCATCGACCTAGAACAAGGAAGGATGACTGTTGCAAAATTCGAGATAAAATTTACAGAGTTATCATGATATGCCACCCAACTTATACCTGTTGAGGAGACAAGGTGTAGAAGGCTTAAGAAGGGACTAAGTTTTCTGATTAGAACAAGGATGACAGTTCTCGAGATGAACAACAATCAAGACGGGTGAATATAGCACAAGATGAATTGCAATGTGAGCCAGAAGGACCGGTAACTCTTTACTTAAACAATTCAAGGATTTGGATGCCAAGTAGTTTGTGGGAACAGTTAGTCCCGTTGATGTTAAAAATTGGTTGAGTGGAGTGCGCTTTTTAGACAAACCGAGTTATTCACGTGGTAGGTTTTTAAGTGTCAATTTATATTCATTTGACGTCTAGACTATGTAACTCTTATGGAGTTGGTATTCGATTTTCGTTGTAGTATCGGTGTGAGTCACAATGAAGTTGCTTTCAAAAACCTTTTGTGATGAGACCTGTTAGGGCAAGCTTATTTAGATTAGTGTGTAAATATTACTTATATAGAGAAGGAATTTTTTCATGGGAATGTGTGGACTTTATGTATGAGAAGTTGAAGGGTGATATAATTCTGTTGTTTCTGGTGGAGTTGTGTAGCAACTTAGTGTGAGTATGCGGGAGGAATAAGTGTTTGGATGAGAATAGTAGAAGCGTAAGTGAGATTATACGAATTAATGTGTATGGTTTTTGTAATTAGCCTTGAGTGAATCGAGAGTCTTGGTAAAATGCGGGTAAGATGAAATAGTTAAAGTGTGAAAGTGGTTCTTAGTTCGGTTGTGTAGCAGAGAATGTGTGAAGGGATTAAGTGATAATGGTAACAGATTTTAGAATCAGGAGTTAGTATTGTTCGGTTAAGAGATTTTGGGTGGGTGGTACATACATGAAGAAAATATGTGAATGTATATTGTGTTATGGCGAGGGTTGTGATTGGGTTCGTATGGGTAAGCATATACCTATGGAGCATTTAGTTTATGTGGTATGTTTAGCCCTAGTGACTCATTAAGTTCAAGTGGCAGTATTAGTTTTGATGGTCGTATAGGTAGAGTGGTACAACACAAAGTAGTGATGTGATTTTGAGTTCGTAGTCGTTAGCAGATTGAAAAGTAATCTTCGATGTACGTTTGAATGTGGCAATGCGCTAGTTCTCGGTAGTTCAGAAAGGGGGAGTGACAGTCATTCCAAATAGAGGTGGAGAATGTTTGAAATCAGTTTCGGTGGTGGGTTAGTTTAGAGTTGTATGATCGCTTGTGGGAGACGTACTCGATGTAAGTTGTGTTTTGGAGCCAAAGTGTTCTCAAAGATAGACTTGGAGTCATGATACCACAAATTGAAAGTGCGGGAGTCATATATACCTAAGACTACCTTTAGGACTCGTTACGAGCATTATGAATTTGTGGTGAGGCCTTTCAGGTTAACAAATGCGCCTCCGGTGTTTATGGACCTGATGAATCGAGTGTTTAGAAGTTTTCTAGACCAATTCGTGATTGTGTTCATAGATGACATTCTAATATACTCTCGGAGTGAGGAGGAACACAGGAAACATTTGAAGTTTTCTTTGCAAATCCTAAGGAAACACAAGTTGTATGCAAAAATTTGGTAAGTGTGAGTTTTAGTTAGATCGGGTGGTGTTTCTGGGTCATGTTATATCTAGAGAAGGAATTCAAGCGGACCCAATGGAAGTGAAAGCAGTAGTTAATTGGAAAAAGCCAACTAGCGTGACAAAGATACGAAGCTTTTTGGGGCTAGCTAGTTATTACCGGCATTTTATTCAGGACTTTTCCCTGATTGTGAAACTCTTGACTCGGTTGACTCAGAAAAATGTCAAGTGTGAATGGTCCGACGTATGCGAATGAAGTTTTCCAGAGTTGAAGTCCAAACTGGTGTCAGCATTTGTCCTTACCCTTCCGTCAGCCAACGAGGGCTTTGTTATTTATAGCGACACGTCACCCCAAGGTTTGGGTTGCATTTTGATGCAACATGGGATGGTTATCGCCCATGCGTTTAGACAATTAAAACCTCATCAAAAGAATTACCTTACCCACGATCTAGAGTTAGCCACAATCGTCTTCGCACTCAAGATATGAACACATTATTTGTACGACGTCCCTTGCAAGATCTTTACGGATCATTAGAGCTTAAAGTATATTTTCACCCAGAAAGAGCTAAACTTTAGGCGAAGGAGATGGATGGAGTTAATTAAGGATTATGACTGCATGATTCACTATCATTCGGGGAAGGCTAACATCGTGACAGATGCCCTAAGTCAAAAATCATTCTGAAAAATAGTGTATCTATGAGCGATACGAGCTAATACTTTTTTTGAAATGCGAATGATTAGAGGCCATCTTGTCATAGGAAAGAATGGAGGCCTATTAGCAACTTTGAGCATAATACTAACCTTATTAGATTAAATTTGAGCGGCTCAATTGGCGGATAATCAAGTGAACAAAATAAGGGTGGAAGCAGCAACTAAAGGAAAGACAGGATTTAAAGTTCGAGATGACGTATTGTGGTTTGGTCACAAACTGTATATGCCCAATAATGGGGAGTTGAGGAGCCAGATCTTAGATGAAGAGCATAACTCAACATACACCATGCACCCGGGAAGTACGAAGTTGTATAGAGATTTAAAGAAAAGATATTGATGGAGTGGGATGAAGAAGGACGCAATGAATTTCGTGACAAGATGTTTAGTATGCCAGGAAGTTAAGATTGAACACCAGAAGCCGGCATGATTACCACAATTGTTGCCTGTACCCGAGTGGAAGTGGCAACAAATTACCATGGATTTCTTAACCGAACTCCCTCGAACACCTAAGGGAAATGATGCTATTTGGGTAATTGTGGATAGGTTGACAAAGTCAGCTCACTACCTACCAATAAAGATGCCATTTTTTATGGATCGATTTGTATGGCTTTATATCAATTAGATCGTTAGGCTACATGGAATACCAGTTTCTATAGTATCAAACAGAGACCCACGTTTTACGTTCAGATTTTGGCCAAACTTACAAGAAGCATTGGGGACTACCCTAAAGATTAGCACGGCTTTCCATTCGCAGACTGACAGTCAATCAGAGAGGATAATTCAGACCTTTGAAGATATGCTTAGCGCATGCATTCTAGACTTTACTGGAAGCTGGGAAGAACAATTGTAGCTGCTCGAATTCGCATATAACAATAGTTTTTAGTCAACCATAGGGATGACCCTTACGAAGCGTTGTACGTTAGGAAATGTCGAAGCCCAATTTGTTGAAAAAATGTCAGAGAGAGGAAGTTTCTTGGACCCGAGATAGTTTAAATTCCCACTAACAAGATTAAGTTGATCCGAGAGAGATTGAAGAAATCGCAAGACAAGTAGAAGAGTTATACAGATAATCAAAGAAGTAACTTGGAGTTTGTAGTGGGAGATCCTATGTTCCTAAAGGTACCACCATAGACGGGTATGATTAATCTAAAAGAGTTTTGCCTTGTGAGGGTGTGTGTAAGCTCAGTAAAGGTGTGTGTGTAAGTCCTATAGAGGTATTGTGCGATGCCCAGTAAGGGTGAGGGTTAGTCTTCAAAGGCTTTAGGTTGTTGTTCCTTTTAAGGGTGAGTGTTAGCCAATAATGGCATTTTGAATTGTTGAATAGGGTCGTGTGTCAAAAACTATTAGTTGGAACTGTGGCTTTAAAGCCTTATCATGAGAAATATCCATGTCTCTTCGAGCAAGGTACGTAAATTTTGAGGACAAAATTTCTTAAAGGAAGGTAGATTATAATAACCCGAGCTTAAATATACTTATAGAAAAGAAAGAACATCTCAAAAGAAACGAAATCTCGAACATAAGTTTTGTGAGAAAAATCGATCCGACCGTTTTTTAGCCTTTTCAAGCCCGAGACCCGAGATAGAGTGGGAACTAAACAAGAATATATTAAAACCCTAATATTAAGGATAAAATTTCAAAGTTATAAGTCCAAATTGTTTAATACAATAGTTAAGCTCGAAAGGTCAACAAACGACCCTATGTAAAAATACTCAAACTTTCTCTTAGAATTAAATAAAGAAAATTATTTGATATATGTGTCTGTGTAGAGATTCTTTAATCACATGGTGGATCCCACAAATCCTTAATTTAAGAAAAAGGTACTCTCAATTTAGGGAAAAGTTGTATCATGGATGGGTTCTTGTGAAAGACTTAATGATGACCTTTGGGGTAATTAATCTAAAATCTATATAATTATATCATCTTCTGAGCCAAAAATACCTGTGTTTGAATTTAATATACATATATGAAAATCAAATAAAATTCAAATTGAAATTTAAAGTTAGAATGCAAATGAAATGCAATATTTTGGAGAGATTCCATAATTATACAAAAGAATTAAAAT
>JAOTRH010132604.1:0-14198 GCA_034768845.1 Heliamphora exappendiculata | reverse complement strand
TTCAAAATAAAGCAGAGATCCTCAAACTCTTCTCATTTTCGTTGCTTGTTTCCCCTCTTCTCTATCTTTCTTTTTCCCATCTTGTGTCAACCATGTCTTGTATTCAGCATAAAGATTGGGACACTACAACTCGTGCATCTCCATCAATGAGTGAGATGGCCAAGCATCCTGATACTGTGTTAGAAAAGGAGCCCGCAGTGCAGAGGAAAACAAACGACCTCGAATACTGGGAAATAAGATCTGACTTCACCTGAACTGCCGCATGATCCTATGAGGGTACTAGAAAGTAGTCTGACACATACCAACAAGCAACACACCAGGATGATCCATAGTGGTCAGAGTCATAGCAGGAATCTGCCACCAAGGGCACTGCCAAGTAATGTCTGAACTAGTCATAGAGGAAAGATATTGTCGCCAAGATGCCTCAGTGTCACATATCTAATAACGCGGGCGATAAAGGAAAGCAGCGGCGTTGTGCCTGTCAGTGGGAGTCTTTTGCACAAGGTTTAACTTCTCCATCAGCCAGATCTGTAGCAAGGGTTAGAGCAGTAACAGAAAATTTTTGCAGTAGGACAAAGAACTTGATACAGAGGAAGATGTTACGCTCACCTGTATAAGTAAAGGGCTGCCAGCAAAGGTGGTGGTCTCTCCACGATGAATAACGTCCAAACCCAACAGTGTTTCTGTAAGAACAAGGGGCACAAAGTCTTTCCCTATCAACATTTGGCCAGCAATGTCAACCAGGGCACAACTAACCCGCCCATTAGGAGGGACAAGGAGATACAGGGTAAGGAGGTAGAAGCAAAGCGCATAACGACGCCGCCGCTGAAAGTTGAGATTACTGAGGTTACCAGTAGGATGAAACCTCTTAATAAGCCACGGGATGTCAAGACAGTCGCCTGAGGTCAGAAGGGAAGCCTCCATCCTGGATAGGCCACAAAATTGCATCACCTGCTGTCGAACTGAGAGGAAGGGAGTAGGAACGACATCAGAACCCCGTGGAGCTAAGTCTAAAATGGCAGTAAACTCCTCCACAGTAGGGCAGAGTTCTTCGAGTCCAAACCGAAAGACATGGGACTGTGAATCCCATAGTTAAACGGCGGCCTTCAACAATGGTTCGTTTATCTCCACGTCATAAGATGAAATAAGGAGTTGATCCCAAAAGAAACAAAGTTCAGACGTTCAATATGGGAGAATGCCTCAATCCAAGAAGAAAGTGGGGTAGCCATCTGAGTGTAAACAGCAAAAAAGGGGAGTCTTCAGGGCCGAATTTATAAGGCAGAAAAGGCAGGAAACCAAAAATTCGGCAAAAAGCACATCCATTGTGGCGGCCACCACCTTGGAGTTGGCGACCGCCAACTTGAAAAAGCACAGTACAGTGACATCATTATTTTGACCAGGCGGCCGCCATGTTGGAAGTGGCAACTGCCATGTTTAAAGTGGCAACCGCCATGTTTGAATATGGCGGGTGTATTCAGTTTACAGTTACTGTGGCTTGTGTAAAATGTTGACATTTGCATGGTACATACAAAATAGTTCGGGCAGTAAATAAAGAATCACGCAGTAGATGGGTATCAAATAATAAAATGGCACAGAGGCCCAAGAGATGCATAAAAAGTAATATTATGTAAAATTTGGCACCGAGGCCCAATAAACTGTAAGCTGGGGCACGCATGCCTATGGATCAAATAAAAATATAAAAATGTGTCAAGCTGGGGCACGCAGGCCCGTTAAAAACAAGTAAGTCAGAAAATAAACTGTGGGAGGGGAAGCACTCTCTCAAGCGTGCCTCGGGCGGACTCGACGGGAGAAAGGGCCGGCTTCGTCTGAGCTGACGTCATCGAAGAGTCGCTCGATAATATCATCACCATCATCACGACCAGAGGAAGAGGATATGGCTTTGGAACGACTCCTGGCGGATGAGACGATTCCTCTCGATTGGGCCCTAGAAGAAGCAGCGCGAGACCCACGGCCTCGAGTAGGGGCTGGGGCAGGACCCGGAGCCTGTAGAGGCACAACACTGGCAACCGGAGATGGAGGCTGTTAAAGAAAAGCAAGATTCATAACAAAAATAAAAGGCAAGAAAATGTAGAAAAACTAAAAAGGAGCACATGAGCTACTTACAACGGCTACTGGCATGAAAGCAATGTCGGCCGCCCGCATCGAGGCGTCCATCTGTCGGACCATCACTCTCAGGCCAGTGACCATCAGCATCGTCCGGTCCACCTATGCCTGATTAAACTACAGAAAGAAGAATAGGAAGTCAGCCAGACGAATGAAGCAGAAAATGAAAGGAATGAGTAAGGAAAAGGAAATACCTGGCCAATCTCTGCTTTGAACTCAGAAACTGGCGGGACTGGAACAGGAAGGGAGAGAGGGAAGCCATAGGCCATGGTCTGGATCTCCCAAGGGATCTCTGGACCTATCCCTCCTCCAGTTTCGGCTCCAGGGGCAGCAGTTCCAGCAGCTCCACCAGCAGCACCGGCATCTGCTACCTCCGGTCTTAGCCCTCACCTCCTACCGCCAGGGCCAACCGGGCCAGAACCTAGGGGACCCATCAGATGAACTTGGGCCCAGGCTGCGTAATCCCCCTCCGCTACCAACAGCTCCGAGACTGGGGTCCCCACCGTCTCCAGCAACAAGTCGACACGGTCTATGTGATCTATCCGACGCATGCAGACTTGAGGAACCACCGGTATGCAAAAATGATCAAGGCTGAGCGACTTGCGGACCACCCGCTGTCCTAGATAATACTCCCTACCGAATGGACCCTCCAATAGGATCCTCCTCGCAGCAGTGTTGCGGCTGCGCATCAGATCTGCGCCGTCCCGGTCCTCCACTCCCCTCCAAGCATCCTAGTGGACTTGTAGGTACAGTACAATGCAATAAACAATAAACAGCAAACGATCAGTACGCAGTACGGTGATCAGTATACAGTACAGTACAGTGAACAGGAACAGTAATCAGTATACAGTGTAGTGAACAGTCGTGAACAAGATGCGATACGGTAAAAATAGTAAAATGATACATGGTCGGGGGTCAGCCGGTCTAGTGAGACCCAAAAGCGGCCAATATCTTTCCCTCCGACCTTCTTTCCCTTTAGCCCACTGGACCACCGAGCTGCTCGGGAATGACCAGAGGGTCTGCTGCGGAGTTCGCCGGGACATAAAGCCCGAGAAACTCATAAGTCCATGGCTGCAATAAAGAATGCGTCAATCAGTAAATAATGGATAATAGGGGAATGAAAATAAATAGAAGAATACATAAACTAAATCATGCCTCTCAAACCCTTCACTATCCCCTAATGCTAAGCTCCTGAGGGAACCAGGTCAGAGTCCGCATGAATCCGTAAAGGGTGGCCAGAGCAGCCCCTCCCCAGTCGAATGAGGCAACCTGGTCTAAACGAGCAAGGGCGCCAAGGTAGTGCAGATGAATGGAATTCTCCTTGTTCGAAAACAAGGAGGTTCCAAACATATACATCAAAAAGCCCTTGGCGACCCACTCGAAGTGGCGGGGCTCAAAGCAGTGAAAGTGGCAAAAATGCTCTAAGAACCAAGTATATCGAACCCGGTCTCTGTCCATCTGAGCAGGAACGACTCCAAGAAAATGCACCAGCGCATCAGTAGAGCGGCCGATGGTCGGATCGAACGGAATTGGCGCTTCTCCAACCCGTATACCGGTGATCAGTACAAAGTCGAGAGGCATCAGGGTAACCTCAAAGGTGGTAAAATGGAAGGTATTGGTGGTATCCCACCACCGCTCAGCCGAGGCCGTCAGCCAGACCTAGTCATTGCTCGTCTTACCCAGTAGGCGTATGTACATATGTTATCTATTTTTCACATTTGATTTTGAATGTTCTCCCTTTACCTCCACTTTCTTTATTTACATGCATTTGAAAAATTATATTAAAGAACCAATGATAATTAGTAGAGGCCAACCTTACGGTTGGGAGAACGGGGTGCCTAACACCATTCCTGATTCGTACCTTAGCCCCCGGACCCTCTTTCTCTGGTTAAACACTTTTAAGATCAGTTAGCCATTTTTGTTTTTCTTAGTTTTTCTCAAAAACTAAGTGGCGACTCTATTTTCAATAAAATGGGGTTTTCAAAAGTTAGTTTTCAAGGTGTTAAAGTATTTTTCAAAACATCTTTGAATTTCCTCGTTTATTTTTTTTAACCCTTGAATTTCAACGCCACACAGGTCACAAGGTTCAAAAGGTTGCGGCCTCAAAGTTCAAAAAATGTGATCTTGTGGTTTGGTTTCATGAAATATTGGACTCGAATTGCTTCCCGGTGATCAGGTAGAGTCATCATTCTCACTTGGATTTCATCATCAGACTCAACTTGATAAGCATAAGACTTTGCGAGGTCAAATTAGGGTGTTTACCGTCACCACTTCAATTCGGTCGACCAGAAAATAATTCCTCAACTTTTGTGTTGTAAACACCAATGCTAAACAGTGTCTCTCGAATGGGATATACCTTTCTTCTGGTCCTCTCATCTTCCTGCTGATGTAATACACCGATTGCTCAACTCCTTCGACTTTTTGTACCAGTAGGGCTCCAATAGATCTTACTGTAGATGTGAAATAGAGTCTGAGCGGCTTCCCAAACTGTGGTGGAATCATGGTTTGAGGGAAAGTCAAAGCCTCTTTGATCCTGTCAAAAGTCTGCTGGTTTTCTTCTGACCATTCAAACTTCATGTTTCCTCTAAGCTGCTTGGAGAAAGGGAACGTTATTTCTACCAGCGCTGGAATGAAGTGTCGTAAGTAGGAAATCTTTCCTAAGAACCTTTTTAGTGATTTTTTAGAACAAGGGGGAGGAATTCCCATTATGGATTTGTTCTTCTCACTATCTGCCTTTATTCGATGTCGATGTACCAAAAATCTCAAAAAATTTCTTGTAGTTACCTCAAACGGACACTTCAATGTCTTGAACTTTCTACAGCTCTTGAATACTGCCTCCAGGTTGGCAATGTGATCTTGTCGCTTCCTTGACTTTACTACTAAGTCGTCCACATAATCTTCGACTGTCTAGTGCAACATATCATGTAACACTACCACCATAGACCACTGATATGTTGCGCCACCATTCTTCAATCTGAATGGCGTGAAAGTGTAGTAGAAATTCCATACCAGTGTGTGGAACGTCATTTTCTCTGCATTACTTGGTGTCATCCTGATTTGATTGTAGCCGCTAAACCCATCCATAAATAGAACATCTCATAGCCTAAGGTCACGTCTACTAGTGTGTCGATATGTGGGAGGAAAAATTCATCCTTTGAGCACGCCTTATTCAAGTCTTTAAGGTCAACACATATTCGGATATACCCATTCTTTTTTTTTATCGGCACTATGTTTGCCAACCATGCAGGGTACTGTATAGGTTGTATGAACTTAGCTTTCTGTAATTTCTCGATTTTAGCTTTGATCTTTCACTCTAACTCGGGATGGTACTTTCAAGCCGCTTGCTTCACTGGTCGGGAGTATGAAAACACGTCCAGGTGGTGGGTCACGAACTCTTCTTCGAGTCCTGGCATCTTTTTGTAATTCCATGCAAATACGTCTGAATGTTATCTCAATAACTTGATTAAGCTTCATTTGAATTCTTCTATCAACGTTTTACTTACATAAACTCACCTGGGTACCTGTTTATTTGTACTCAAATCAATTTCTTCCAGTGGCTCTTGTTGAGGGCAAGGGCCATCCTACATGTAATCGAGTGCCAACTGTGGTAGAGTGACCTCAACATTGCCAGGGTTGGTTTCTTGGGAGGTGGCGACCAACCCTGCACACCTTCACAAGTAGTGTATCATCTTCCTCCCTTCTCTGACTTTGACAAGTTTTGCAGGTGGCTCTCGTATTAAGTCCTTTCTTCCATTGGCCGATCATGTCTCTGCTTTTCTCGTGCTCGAGGTATCCCACTTTGGTATCTTTATAGTTCCTGGCTTCTTGATTATCAATTTACTCTCCGGTAGCTCATCAAAGAACAAGGTGTCAACCAATTGTGCTTCTCCATAGTGGAACGGATTCCTTGTAGCTCCAATAGTGACTTTTTTCCTTGCCAATGAAACTTTACGCGCAGGTGGTAACTAAAAGGTACTGCGACATACTTGTGCATCTAGGATCTCCCCAGGATCACATGGTAGCTTGTATCTGCATCGAATATGGAATTTAACGAGCATATAAATCCCTCGTAACTCAAGATTCACCGTAATGTACACCTGAGTCTTCTTCTTTTCTCCGCCGAACCCAGTTACTGTTATAGGTTGGTATATTATTTGATCTTCTAAAATTCATGTCCTTTCAAACGTCTTTCTAGGCATAATATTGATCGAGGCCCTACTATCCAAAAACATTCGCCTAAATGCTACCCCGTTTGTGGTGCTAATAATGTATAAAGGTCGATTGTGAGGAAAAGGATACCTTCGATCGCAATCGATGAATACTATTATATTTGAGGAGTTTGTGGGCTACCTTTCGAAGTATCCCCTCTGGGGTCGTACAGCTCGAGTTGTTTGCCTATTCTACTGGCATGATTGCCAATGTTACCTCCCTCCGCAGCTTTACCGTGGACCCGAGCTAGGCATAGAACCATTTGAACCTGGATGATTCTTGCAGAGCCTCGATTGTATCATGCGTGCCTCTGCAATCATGAACCTCGTGGACTTTGTCATCTCCTGTTACCACATTAACCTCCCTGTTATGTTCGGGGAGCGGCCTTTTTCTGACATCATTGTCTTCTTCATCTGTGAATCTCAACTGCTTTTCGGCTACTTTCCTCCTAAAGATTCCGCGAAGTGTGAAGCATCTTTCTATGGACTGCAAGGCGGTTCGGTGATAAACATGGTAATTCGATCATTCTTTGTCCTTCTTAGGTGGGAGGTTTTCAATTAGCGGAAGTGTCAGTTCTTTATCAGGCACCCACTCTTTGACTAGTTTCTTTACCATCTCGATACTGCACGGGTGTAACGGGAGGTCATTGTCTCACCACCTTTTGTTTTTGTCATCTCATCTTCCCATCTCTCGCTTTTGTCCGCTGAAAGCTGTAGAAGCTTGGGCCCTCTCACTGCAAAAAGAGATCGACTTTGTAGATGGCTTAATCTTATTGTAGAGATTATGGGTCACCTTAATCAGAGCTGAAAATGTAGGCAGATTGAGGTTGACAAGGTGTGCACTGTACTCCAACAAGGTCCCCTGAACACGCATCTGTACTAGATGGGTCTCACTGGCCGGGACATGGCACTCGACGGCTAGGTCCTAGAACCTCTTGACATACTCTAGTAAATCATCCCCTGATTACTGTGTCTCTCTAACCAGAGTGAGCGTTGTTACCTTTCATGATCTGACTAACTGGTGTTCCTCTTTCTTCCATCGAATTTTGTATACTTCGAGACTACATAACCTTCGGGATAAGGCACCCTTAATAGATACAGCAGATAAGAAGGCTGAATATCCAGATCTAGCAAAGATGGCAGCTGTCTCTTTGTTCTCTTATGTTGAAACATCGCTTAAACATCTGCAATCGTAACAAACTGGGTTTGCGTTCCTAGTGAGAGGGGGTCTAGATTGATAGAACATTGCATCATTATCGGAGTCACCTATACTTGGGGTCTTGTCTATTTCATTAGCTGCTGTTGACCCACCGGGGTCACTTGTGGATATGCTAGCACTTCCTTTCCTGGTAGCCTCTCGCCTGGGGCCTCTACTCGAATGGCGTTTGTCACTGCCGCCAAGATCGAATTAATCGGTCCCACGATAGCGTTCGGGATGCTAGTTTGGCCATCTTGAAT
Source organism: Heliamphora exappendiculata (assembly GCA_034768845.1). Classification (NCBI taxonomy): domain Eukaryota; kingdom Viridiplantae; phylum Streptophyta; class Magnoliopsida; order Ericales; family Sarraceniaceae; genus Heliamphora; species Heliamphora exappendiculata. The sequence goes on along the minus strand of JAOTRH010132604.1, from coordinate 6,408 downwards.
AGCCTGTAATGCATCTAAGAATAAGTTATCATGGTTGTTGTTAAGATTTGCTTGTTGTTCCATGCCAGGCTCGACATTACGGTCATTGCTGTTAGAATGTCCTTCTGACATGACTGGTTTGCGAGTTGTGTGTAATTCACTCTGAGTACTGACCATTCACAAACTCATCTTCCCAGTGGAATCAGCAAATAATTTAGGGTTCTTTTTAGAATAAATAATTAACAAATACTGAAAAGGCAAAATATGATAAGTAATTAAAAACACAGAATGGAGAGAGAGATAGTTAGGTGAAGGAGAAGGTTAGTCGATACTAAAGTGTATAACGGTATGAGCAATCTATATCATGCTATGAATTATGATGCCCTTATAAGCGTAGCTATCCCTCCTATTTATAACCCTTGGGAGAAGTTGTTAGGATTAAAATAGAACTCCTAAGAAATCTAGTCAGATCATGAAAGGTAATCTCGGAAAATTAAGAGATTCTATCCCGAAGATCACCCATTTCTTAGAGAATTGGTGTTCTACTCCAACTCAACTAGGTCGGCCATGCTCCGTGGGCACCCAACCACTCGGGTTAAGTACCTAACCCACTCGGGTCGAGTGACTTGGGAACTACTTGAGTGACTCGAGTGGGTGAGTCACTAGTATGACAAGTCCTTTCCTTAGCCACCAAGTCAAATGTCTCCCAACGTTCCGTGCAGAATTATATTGTCATTGTCTTCATTGTCTCTAGAACGTTCTTTCGATTATTAGAGAAATCTATGTTGGTATAGTATGTGCTATATATGTTTGGCTTTGTTTAGTCTATACTGAGCCATATAGTTTGTACTATGTCATCACAACTAGGTAGTCAGAGCTACACTCACAGTCTGTGGTGTCTTTATGATCTGTGTCGTGGCAATATAGTCAAGTAGTCAGGGCTACTGTTATAGTCTGTGCTATGCTTCATAGTATATGCTATGGAATGATTTCATTCGTAGTCAGGGCTACGCTTCATAGTATGTGCTATGAAATATGATGTATTCTTTTGTGATAAACAGCAAATTTAGATGCCCGAGCTAATAGGGTCCCAGTGGCTCAGGTCTTATTTACTCGAGTGAGTCGATCTCGCAATTCTAAAGTGACATGCTTCTTACATGTCCTCCTGGTAGATAATAAGCGGCAATGATAGCTATTCGAGCTACTTATATGGACTCTAGTGGCTCGACTCACGGCTCGAGTGACTCGTATATAACATTCCATCCTTTTGCTTATAAAAGGAACTATAATAGCCATTCGAGTTGTTTATGATGTTTGAGCTGCTCAAAGTCCCAGTAGCTCGAGTAAGTAAATTGCAATCTTGGAGCAATGGTCAGTTGTCAAAATAGAGTCTCAAACGCTCGGGTGCCTTAAGCTACTCGAGTAACGAGAGAGAGAGAGAGAGAGGTCTTTTTGACCTCCTTTTCTTGCTTCTTTCTAGTCATTGCATAGCCAGACTATATGTAGACACTCCAATTTGACCAAGTTAAATCTTAAGCACCTGTCTCGAATACTCCCCAACGACGAAAACATGAAATTATGCTCGATGATGCTCCCAAGTAAGTGCAATGCCAAGAATTCAACTCAAAACTCAAAAAATCACCCATCTTCTCAAAAACCTTCAAGTCGCGATATTCTTCATCCTCACGGCCACCACATTTTTATGATCCTACCCAGGTCGTGTCCTTGTGCTCATGGCCATAACCTTTTGTGATCCTAGAACAGGTTGTGAACTTCATTTTTCGCAACTGCGACCATTTTATGACCTTATAACAGGCTGCTACCTTTGAAGGTTACAGCCGTCTTGGTTCTTAAATTTAGTTCACGGCCGTGAGGTACAAAGACACGGCCGCGACCTTTGACCTTTTGGACAGATGGCAGCATTCTAGAGAACCTTTGTGCTGCCCTAAACGCCTATAAATAAGCGTCGTTTTCACTGAAACCAGAGAAAATGTTCTGGGATACCAATACTCTGCCGAATTCATCCCCCACCTGATATTCCCGATATCCATACTCCCAATATTACCCACTCCCGAGCCGAGTTCGCGGCATTGCTTGCATTAGAAAGGCCCTCGAAGCGTGGACAACTAGGCGATTCTAGCCTACCATATCCGAGAGGAAATTTGAGACGGTCGACTATACTAGGTAACCTTAGAAAATTGTAATGCTTCTAAACTCTCATTTTCTCTCTCCCGGGTGTCATTATGACTAGGGTTTCCATTTATTGATTTTCTTTAAGTTATTTTGTAAGCAATAAATCCATGTTAAGCACATGTTTTCAATGACTTGCAATAGTGTAAATAACATACATGGAAGCATGCTCATATATATCCTCTCTATGGAAAAACAGTGTGTTTGATGTCCTCTTTAAAATGTAAAACAATATGTTTTTAATGTAATTTTCTGCTCACAGGCACACTAAACACTTAAGAATGCTTATGTAATCCTTTAAACATAATAGCCGCAACCTTTTGTTGTCACAACCGTGAATATGTTGTTCTTATTATTATTATTATGACTGCTATATATTTTCTTCACGGCTGCCTTTTTTTTTTTTTTTTATCACGGTCGCAATTTTCTGTTGCCACGACCATAAACTTTTATGTGACCAGTAGCTCAGAAATAATTTTCTCGTCTTTTTGTTTCCTCTGTTTAAACCTTATGTGCAACATGTTAGAAATCAAATTATACAGTCAGACCCTTTAATTCTTCATATCATCTTTTGATTAGGTTTTTGTTCTTCGTTTACATGTTTTAGCTTATCTTGTTTAAAAGAATGAGTATGATATGTTTAGAAATGACAACCAAATTGCATTACTCTTAGAATTTTCATTATCTTTTAGTTAGAAACTTTCTTCCATGTTTTTTTTCATTGAACTCTTTATAACCTCCCATTTTGTATATGTTACTTTTGAAAAGTTTAAAATAAGATCTAATAATGACTAAGTAGAGGCCAACCTCGTGATTGAGTGAAATGGGTGCTTAACAACTTTCTTTTTTGTACCTTAGCTCCAGAATAAATGACATGTGGCCTACTTTTTTTTGTTTATTTTGATTTTTTCTCAAAAATCAAATGACGACTCCATTTTCACATATATTTGGATATCTTGGAATTTATTTTTATTTTAAAAGGATTACTTTTCAAAAACGATGAATATCCAACACATCATTTTTCAAATCCACCCGAAAATGCCCGCACTATGGAAGGCCTTAGTGATTTTATTTAGATCACCGATGTTGGCTAAGTTATTGGGAGAACACGTAGCTCAGTTATTGATTTATTACCCCTAATTCATAAGTATTTTGATAGCCTACATATATTTCGATCACCTACAAATACTATGTAGAATAAAAGAGACTCATACACAATATTAAATAAATAATTAAACACATACATTTGTTCATGAAAATTCTCATTAAATGAAAAAAATTAATTTTATTAATAAATAAAATTAAATACCTAAACTCAAAATATAATTTTTAGTATATAACCCTGACACATAGTGGCATTACTCTGAACTTTTCAAAGAGGATCTTGACTAATCTGATTTTGATGGTTCCTTCGAGCCTTGGCTGGGTTGTAAAATCGATCCTCCCCACGATTTCAATCAAATTGCAACCAGCCCCCAACATCTCCAAGGTTTTTGATAAAAAAAACACCACAAAAACCCTACTCGTCGTCCTATAAAACCCTAGATGGAGTAGAAAACATCAGAATATAAAACCAAAATGTAGCAATTCGGTGGAGATTAAACGGGAACCATATGGCTAGCCAAACTCAAAGCTGAACGCAGGTGAAATCAAGCGATTAGTATCGACAAATTTGATAATCAGAGAACTGTGAAGAAATCGTAACAATGTTGAAGGAGATCAAATGAGATGTATAAATCCAATCATATGCTTATATTTTCAATATGAACAAAAAACAAGGCTTGATTGATCAAATCCTTACTAAAAAATATCCAGGGATAATTTAGTTTTTTAACCGTTTCCAATAACGACGTTAAAACTTAAGGGATGATGATATAATTTTTTTAAATATGTGAGATTGACTGTATTTAATAAAAATCTCAGAAAAAATTAGTGTAATTTACCCACCTTGTTTCTATTGAGACTTTTATGATAGTTTGGAAAATACTCTTAGGGCAGGAGACCCTAGTTAACTGTCAATTATGACTATATTTAGAGTATATTAAAAAGTTTAAAAAACTTATTCTTCTGTATGAAGTGACTCTAATAGCTAGAGAAAAGTCCCTATGAGGTGACTCTAGTTTTCAATGACTTTGAGAAAAATTCTTGATGCGTCTAGTGACCCTAACCCAGATCGATTTAGGAAAAAGACTTAAAAGTCATCCCATGATAACTCTAAGTGGAATGTTGCATCCAACGATTTAAGTTGGCCCCGAGATATGATACGAAACTTATGATATTATGATAGTAATTCCCAAATGATATTGATTTGTGATGATAATTCTATTCAGTTTATTGTAATAGCTTGCGAGCTTATCATTCATTGATTATTGTGCATACTGATTTTATTGATGAGATATTAGTTCTATCATAATTATGAGATATGACTCTTTTATATATATTTAATCCATTTGGATACCTTGTTTACTCTTGCTACTCATATACCATATTTATTACTCTCTTCATTTACATATTTTTCCATTCACGGGTTATGAGCTCATAAATAAAATTCTTCAAGTAAGCTATTGGGAGGTTAGAGAAGGACTCTGTTGCTGTGGGACCCATTGTTGTGACCTCCTAGGATCTCCTGTTACATTATAGAATGATATTGCATTCTTATCATTATGGAGTTTATTTTTGGACCAAATGGGCCATGTGTCACCACTGGTTTTGTACGTGATCATATGATTATGTTATTCTCCTATCCTATTGGCGTTTTAGCCTAGTTGATAGTTTGAATTTGATTTTAAGTTTATGTGGCAGATTGGGCCAAGGATTGTGGTGCACGATTGGTTATGTCTCTAAATTCAGGGTGTGACAATTTATGTCTATAAAAAATATTAAAAAACGTGAAAGTACATGACACAATTAATGGTCGTGTACCTAATGAGATTGGATGGTGAGACTGTAGTTTTCACTTTTTGAATACGGTAAAACTTTAAAGACCAAGAAATTATACCACTCAATGAACCACTTTTTCAAAATTCAAAAGTACAGACACGAGTGATTTTGTCCAACGAAAATTACCAATTACTATAACAGACTTACTATATTTATTTATTTATTTTAGCTCTTTCACTAAAAATTTCCAATAATTAACAATTTTTTGACCTACCAATCAAGCTTGAATTAAGAAAAAATACACTACAAATCAAGCAAAAAAATGTTTTTTTTTTTTGGTTTTTTACGTGCAGATGCTTTACATTTGAACTAATTGAGCACCATACCTGATAATGGAGTTTCTCATCCATCCCGTCAACCCTTAATGTTAGATTTTAAAGTTTTAAAACCCAAATGATCAGTAGGTACTAGTTGGGGATATTAATTAATATAACCTTAGTTGGGGGGGGGGGGGATTAATTTAATACAACCATAGCTGGCTGTGCAATTCTTAACTCCTATTAATAGAGTAAACAACAACATAAATAAATTAATAATAATAATAATAAGAGATTCACACGGTTTCTCTCGTATCATTTAAGACTTATTTATTATTCTGAATATAATTAAATAGAATATGTAAGATAAATAATACTGAAAGTCTCATGTAATTTTTGGCTATGTTTGATGTCCATTCTAATTTTATGGACTGAATTGGTGGTGAAGTGGGTCCTCTTTATCTATGTTTGAATTAAAGAAATTGGTAGGGATTATTAGTTTACCAGGATTAGCAAACCTATGAACCAGCAGGATTAGCAATCCCAACCCATACCTGCTTTTGGTAGTCCAGTCCTGTGGGATTGAAACTGCAATGACTATTCTGTCCTCACTACCCCAAATTGTATGTCTTCTTCTTCTTTGTTGCTAAATTTAGATGCCTCTCTCTCTAAATACAACTCTCTCTCTTTCTCCAAATATAAACAGCAGGTGTATATTTCGGCAATACATCTCAAAAAAATTCTCTGCAATGGGTTGTGGCGTCAGTTGAGAAGAAATGGAAGTGTATGGATTGGAGAGGGAGAGAGAGAGAGAGAGAGAGAGAGAGAGAGTTGAGATTGTTTAGAGAGAGAGAGAGAAAGAAAGAGAAAGAGAGAGATTGTTTAGAGATTGTTTAGAGAGAGAGAAAGAAAGAGAAAGAGAGAGAAGAGAGAGTTGAGATTGTTTAGAGATTGTTTAGAGAGAGAGAGAAAGAAAGAGAAAGAGAGAGAAGAGAGAGTTGAGATTGTTTAGAGAGAGAGAGAGAGAGTTGAGATTGTTTAG
>JAOTRH010132593.1:0-14198 GCA_034768845.1 Heliamphora exappendiculata | reverse complement strand
ATATTAAAAGTTCAAAAGGATTAGTAGAATAAAAAAAAACTTGTATAATTAGATTATGCAGCCCAATAAAAATCCAAATATATTAATTTCGAAATAGGTTGGAGCAATCGATGGATCATGGGAGGCCGAGTCTAGTGAAATCTGGACAACTCTTAGGGCTTGTTTGATGATCGTTGTATAGGGATGGACTAAAGCAAGAACATTGTGGGTCCGAATAGAATATACTTGGGTTTTAATTGTTTGGGTTTTAATTCCGTAACTTTTCTCCACCAGGTATTGCCAATCCAATCCATCCCCATATTTTACTTTAATACTAGAATTGTCCTAACCTATATAAACTAATCCTCCCTTGGGAACGTTAAAAATGCATTACAGCTCTGGGAATGCTGCAATCGAAAATTGATTTATGTTTATTTTTATTTCTAATCTTCTTAGTATTGTTTTGCTTATAATTGAAAATAAATAAAACTGTATTAAATTTTTGTCTAGTTTACCAAATTCCATGCTTTAGTTGCATAAGAATAAAAATGAAAATGTATAAACTTAATTCCATCCATCTACTCCAAAACAAACATGACATCTTCCAGTACATGGTACAATCCCTTCTTTGAACAAATATGATAGAGAATCACCTCATCAATTTAATCACAACTCATTATTAATTCCAGTCAACTAACACCAATTATCAAAGCCTTGGTCGGGTTAAGGCCAGCTCGAGTGGCTCGTGGGTTCTAAAAAGCCTCCACACCGACCAGTGTTATTAGGATGCATCAAATTATCAAAAATAAAGGGGAACTACGATGTTGCCCATTTACAATGAATTGTGCCTTTAAAGCTTCGTTTCAAGGCGAATACAACACATATGTTATATTATTTTTATTAAGGGTAAATTACACTGACCTCCCCTAAAGTTTTGGTCAAATACAATTAACCCCATCTTTTTGAACAAATTACACTGACACCCTTTAGCAATTAACACCGTTAACGAAATTGATAAAAAGACACATTTACCCTAGCATTAATTCTGTGTTAGGGTTAAAAAAAAAAGGGAGAGGAAGAAGAAGAAGAAGCGCAGGCCGCTGCCACAGCCGGCCACCGCCGGCGCCGTTATCCTCCGTTCATGCCAACCACCATCACCGGTGACCCCTCGCCGTCGTTCCATCGCCAGACTCTCTCTCTCTCTCTCTCTCAAATTGCAAACCCCCACCCCCAACGCGACGACGAACGACGGCAAAGGCGGCGATAGGGTACTCAACAGCGACAACAGGTGTGGACGGCGATGGCGGTGACCGGCAACGGACTCTCTCGCTCTCTCTCTCTCTATCTCTCTCTCTTAAATCGCAAACCCCCACCCCACGGCAAACGACGGCAGAGGCAGCAACAGGGTACCCGACGGCGAGGACAGGTGTGGACGGTGGTGGCGGTGACCGACAACGGAGGTGGCGACGGCGTGGGTGGCGTGTAGTGGTTGGGGGGGTGGAACGCCGTTCTTCCTCTTTCTTTTTTTCTTTTTTTTTTGAGCTATTACACTCACAATCAATTGAAAAATATAAATTATTTCTCGATCGACAACATTCACTACTAATTTAACGACCTAACGCTGCTAGTAAACGGCTTCGATTGCCGGTAAATTACTCTAAAAAATTCTAACCAAAATATTATCGTTATATAAACTTTATAAAAAGAAAAAAAAAGAAGAAACAGATTTCTGTGTTGAGGGGAAAAATGGGAATATAATGATCGACAACGTTCATTACCCTTTCGACGACCGAACGCAGCTAGTGAACGGATTCGATCACCAGTAAATTACTCTGACGAATTCAAACTGAAGAATTATTGTTTTATAAACTTCATAAAAAGAATAAATAAAGAAACGGCTGCTGCATTGAATGGCAAAATGGGAATAAATTTAATGACATAAACGGTGACAGACGAAACCCTAACGGTTTGGGTTAGTTTGTAACAACATTTAAGCCTGTAAGGGAGGTCAGTGTAATTTGTTCAAAAAGGTAGGGTTGACTGTATTTGACCAAAACCTCATGGGAGATCAGTGTAATTTACCCTTTTATTAAAGTATGCTTAATAATCTTCACATTTATGAACTAAGTATTCACTTTTTGTTGCTTAGGTACGATAGTGACATGTGGCTTTAGGAGGATCCAAATTGAGTTTCTCCACATGGGGATGAGGTGGTCACCCTTGACAAGAAGTACCTGAAAATATACTTTGATAATCCTATGGACCAGACTAAAGCAAACAACGATGCCAAATTCTCAACCATGGAGGGCCATTTTCTCACATTGATTCTATTCAAGATAGATGCAATATTGATCCTCATAGTTTGCAGGTGGTTCATGGACATAGTGCACCCCAACACTTCAGTTGTTGACTTTGAAGCTATTTGTCCAGCCCACCTCCTCTTCATATACAAAGAGGAATTGGAGTACATATTCGTTTGTCCGTTCACTTAGAAGGAACATAATGACACACCAATGTGCAGAGGACTTGGTTTTCACTCGGAACAATCTTCTTCTTTCATGAAGGAGAACCCGGAATACTTTAAATGAGATCAAAATGTGAGACATTGCACGAGACAAATTTGACTCCTTCAAAGAAGTTGGGATGCTTAAGGTTACAAGCTTCTCACTTGATGAACCTGAATGAGGTTGTGCAATTTACTAATAATGGATATACTAGCCAGCAATGTTGAAGGTGGTGATGATAATTTGGTTGAAGTTGCATCATGTTGAAGCTTCAAGTGGCTTACTTTCTTGTGCTTGTAATGAGTGGTAGTTATTATTGATGTTTCTTTTATTAAAATGATGTATTAGATAATTTAGATGATTACTTACTTTGATTAATGTGATTTTTATATTTCATTCAAATGATGTTGTATTAAAATAATGAATGAGATTGTTTGTAGTTGTGGATGTTTCTTGTTTGATAGGTTGTTTGTAGATGTTCTATTTATAAACACGGGAATATGATAAAAAAAAAAAAAAAAATTTATCATATTCCCATCGTGTCCATGTCCTAATATTTTTGAAATATTGTATCCCATGTGCGTGCCCGTGTTTGTAACCGTATTCACAGATAGGAGCCTAAGACTGGCAATGGCATATAGTGAGGTGCTTTCTTTAACCCATATGAGCATGAGGCATTTTGGGGGGCTAGGCACACTTTTAATGACTATGCTAACACCTTTCCTCCCGTTTGCACCAGTTTTGGTCCCCTATGATGATTGTTGGAATTTTCAACCTTCCCTAACTTATTGCTTTTGGGTTTCACATACTAAAGTTATTCACTACAAAAAGTTGCAACTCAACTAATAACATACAATAATTTAAATAAAGCACCGCAAAATACTGGAAGAATGAGGCCAACCCGATCATCAGCATCAGATACTATCACCAACAATGGGACATTATGTTGGCTCAGCTCGAGTTGCCAGGTCTAGAAGTACACTCCTACAAACCATTAAGTTGTGCCCTTAGGTTGTGTACCAAAACACTCTTGTAAGGAAAAGAGAAATTATACAATACTGCTCAAAGGTCACCGTAAAGATAAGACCAATACTTATAGACCACTATTGCCTTGGGAGCATCCAATCTAAACTAAACTTAATGCTTCCTACAAGTGGCCAAATATCTGGTCCATCGACAAATAATTAACAAATAAACATAGCAATTCTTTGTCAACACCATCATTGCTGTTTCATTCTTGTGCAAGCTACAGTATTTGCTAATATAATGAAAGTTAACAAAGAAAGCGAAGCATTTTGTAAGGGCCAAAGAGAGTGGGTGGATTCGCTCACTAATGACTTATCTAATGGTCATATCAGGTGGATAGGTTCACTAAAGATTTATCTAATGGTCAGCATTCCAACTTGCCCCTCCTTGACCCGAGTGAAAGCCCTTTCCACCAAGTCAGCTAGACCTCTAAGGACTGAATATGAAACTCAGGCATAGTGACTTCACTTAGCTTATGCACTTCTAAATTCGTGAATACACGGGAAAGAGCACATGGAGATGTGAAAATCCTGAGAACTTCTAATCGAATTGTTGGGTTGGGCTTATGAAAGCTATGTTAAGACTGGGGTATCATTTCGCACTCCTATCTAAATTAAACTTAATAGCTCCCCATAGTGGCTGAATACATGGCGTCAACTACACTATCAGTGCTTCATTCTTCTACAAGCTAGTGGACACAACTTTCCTCCCTAAATTTTATTTGATCAGGTTCAATCTCCTTTTACCTTTTAACAAATTCCTTTATTTTCATTGTTGCTTCCATAGATTTGGAGCTCAAAATCAGGACAACCTACACTTAAACCTGGGGGTGGCATGCACAAGTAAATATCTAACTATTCATCATCCATGTAACATCATCATCCTTTTCTCTTCAAGATATAGTACGTGAGTTTCATTCAATTATTTTTCCTCTCTTTCTAGAGAGGTTGGAAGAGGAAATATGGACAACCAACCCAAGATACATTAGAAATTTCTGCAAAGTTGCCTCAACTCTTACCTTTTAATGCAAGTGAAAGAGGGTTTCAAATCGCAATATCGGATTACATATTGATGATATGACCATATATATGTTGATATCGGAAAATACCGACGGACATAGTGATAAATATAGGTATCAAAGGTCGAAAATCCCAGCTGATACGATACATAACAGTCGATTAAGTCATAATTCAGCTGAGGCCTATTTAGCTGAAGGCCATAAACAAAGCATTTTCATGACATCTTTTTTTTTCTGAAGTGCCTCACCTTCAATTAGATGCTTTTCACGACACAATTTCTCATCTAAACGGCCACATGACTATAGAGAGCACATTCATTATACCAGGTAAATGCTGCAAGCTATAATCTTGTGGCATGCAATATATAATATTTAGCACAATAGTGGACTGGTTTAACAAACTGGTGCAAATTGGTGACAAAAGAAAATGGCTAAATCTCCCTTCAAATGATGAGGAAATTAAGATACAATTCCTCTTTCATCTTTAACAATGAAAGAGACTCTTCATAAAGAATAGAATAAAATGCCTAAATCAAATGCATTTCACAAGGACAACAATAAAATACCTGGATAAGAATGCCTCCAATCGTTGGTTGTGTTGTTTCCAGACATCAGCACCATATTTTGACATTAGATCCAGATTTTCTAGCCTGCAATATTAACCACGCAGGTTTCAACACTTGATTCAACAACGGAAAGAAGAAATAGAAGTGAAAGGACAGTAGACAAGATCAAGATACAACCAGCGAATAGATGAAGTGACATATGCAATACTCTAACATTGAAGTTCAGACTTTCAATAATTCAGATGACAGCAATCCTAAAATTCCCCTTCACACTTATTACCATCTGCAAAGCTTTCTTAGATTACCCAAACCTAATAAGTCCTACAAACTTCAACAAAAGATACCACTGAAAAATAGTCAAATCATACCCAATGCACTAACTTGGCAAGTTCTGATTCCAAAAGTGAAGGAAAAAGAGAAAAATACTAATAAGGGTAATTCAAGGATTGCAATTCGTGTTAACTGTAATTGGTGAGTGCCAATAGTTAGCATTTTGTAGGAGTGCAAAAACACTCTCATGCAAGTTGTGACAACAATTTTGATACAAGGAAGCTAAGAAGGATTCATTCAAGGGTTGGAAATTAGGTGGGTTTTAGAGATTGTAAAGGTGCATAATAGGGCTGTAGGAATGTAGCTTAATTTAACAAGGACAAGCTCCTTTTTTTGTGTTGGGGGTGGGAGGGCTGTTCTATGTGCTGCTAACAGAACCTATGTACAGTACTTTCGTAAAGAGGGCTGCCTTTCTGTATAATTGTTAGTAGATTGATGGAAAACTCAATTAAACTTGTTCAAGGGTGTTGATTGGCAAAAAGAAAAAAGACCATACAGATATTGCAGCTTTAAAGGGCTTAAAAATGCAAAACAGCATGAAGCAGAAGGAAGAAACTCTAGGATCATAAATTCCCTTAAGCATCATACCTAGGGTTAGGGTTGCATCACACATTCCCCAAAAACTTTCAAAGTGCCCAAAACCCCCCCAAACCATATTCTTCATAGGATTAGGAGAATCACACAGCTTTATATATACTCTAAGCAATCTTAATCTAATAGCCAAAAGAACTTGGATTCCCTGTTGAATCCAACTAAAAATCATGTTGAAAACATAACTTAACCTTGACCCATGGGCAACCACTAGAACCCATGCGCCAAAAATAATGACCAAATTACCCCTGCTCCAAAAACCCAAAGAAAAACGTACATAAACTAAGCAGAAGCGATACAATAATACTACTACAATTAGAAGTTTACTACGCAAAACTCCAAGAAGACCTCACCTTGAAAACTTAAAATTTCCAATTTCTTTCAAACTTTCAAAATTCTTTTTTTATCAAGCTTTTATGGCCTCCATCATACCACCTATACACACATTGTGCAGTCACGCTTCAATTAAGATGACATCTTTGTTGTTTAAAAGATGTCTGCATGCACCAATTATCAATTGTCCATTGTCATGATTGATAAGTCAATGTCATATAATAAGGCATAGACGCTTAGCATTCGATACAATAAATATGCCACCACACCAATATAGAACTATTTGGGGATGAGTCTCGTCCCATTATAGACAATTAATCCTATTATGAGGGTATATGAAGAATTCATATAGCACTTTTTGGGGATGAGTCTCGTCCCAGTATAGGTCTCGTCCCAGTATAGGCAATTAGTCCTATTATGTATATGAAGAATTCATTTGTAATATTTGTCATTACAAGCCTCACTCCTTGATGTTCTCTAATTTTTTCAACCAGAAAGATTTATCCGCCAATATCAATCTACTATTTTCCTACTTTAGAGTCAGTCCTTGCAAGAATAGAATTAGTATCATAGCCTAAAAAATTTATAGTTGTTTTCGTCAATAGGGATCAACTTAGGAGAATTTATTATTGTATTGTTACTATTGTGAGATTTTGCTTAGGTTTGTGAGGGAAACCTTTCTAGTTTCTGCCCTCTCTTATTCTTCCTTTTTTTAACCTTCTTTGCACAAGCATGAACTTTACTATTCTTGAGTTTACTATTCACAGCACAAGAGCAATCTGAGTTTACTATTCACAGCACAAGAGCAATCTCCTTTTCAGCCCCAAACCCAAAGCAATCAAGTCCAAATCATTCCCTACCCTCCTTCGGCCATTGAATCCACGCAAAATTTCATAAGATAACTGATGTCAAAGAGAATTTCTGCAAGTAGTTCCAAGAATCCTGAAACCTACAACTTTTGAGCATTAAGCCAAAACAAATATTTACCACCTGAGTTGCAAGAAGCCATTTCCATCTTATAGAACCCAAACACTAGCAGATTTTCATAGAGAAAATCCAACATAAAGTTTTCCCTGATTTGTCCCCCATGAAACATACCAGTAGTAGCAAGGAAATTAACTTCTGCATAACTACAAATAATGTTACCTGATTACTTGATGTTGTAGCAACCGTTGAGCTTTCTGCAGCGCCTGCTTCCATGCAGACTCATCATTCCGTTTGTTAATAGATGGCGCTTCAAGTCCATACCGCGACATGTCAAGTGGCATTGGAGGCTTCCCAGCTCTAACCCTGTCATACTCTCTGGCAAGCATTGGATGATTCTGAAAATATAAAATTTAAAATAAGATGTTACAGAATGATCTTCACATCACATTTTGTGTACTAACCATTAGAATTGATTAAAAAAAAACAAAATGTTTGTGCGCGAACGTGATTGAGGAGCCATACAGAATTTGATGAAATATCTTAAAGATAATGAATAGATGCAAGACAGGAATATTCAAAGAACTCTGAAAAATGACGATATTCAAAGAGATTGAGAAGATAAATAACACGGAATTTTAAGTGTTATTTGGTTAATATATTTGTGGAGGAAAGTGAAAAACAAATGCAAATGAATTATTCAAAGTTGGTGTTTAGAAAGCAATAAGGAAAAGAAAAAACGATAGATGTATCCAAGATCTTATTGTAGGAGTGACGGTTTCGCTCCAAGACCATGATTCCGCAACTCAAAACAAGAATTACATTAGAACCGTGTTCCCATTGAGAATAAATTATGATTCCAACTAGAATGGGGGTGCTTAAACACATGGTGCAAGCAATGTGGTTCAGTAGGTTATTTTTACTATATTTACCACGGAACCGATGGCAGCATATTCTCATTCTAGTGGACTGAAGTTGACCGCTCATTGGATAAAACCAAAATCCATGGTTGAATTCGCGTAATTAGGTTTTGGCTTCTTGAAACCAAAATTTGGCTTTTCACCTAAAAATTCCAAATTCCCAAACAAATACCCCAATTTCCCAAAAATAACAAATAGATTAGAGCAATGTTATTAGAACCTTTTACCCCCAAAAAATGTTATTAGAACCAGACCGGATCGGCCAGTTCAACCAGTTGAAGCGGAAACCGGTCTAGTTAACGACCCGAATTAACCCATTAAACCGGCCTAATATCAAAACTGATGTTTTCAAAGAAAACTGCTTCAAACCGCAGTCAAACCTGTCCCGGTTTACTAGAACCGCCAGTTTCGAAAAATCCCAATTTTTTCAACTTAAACTTCTAATTGGCTTATGGAGGGAATAATTAGTGAATACCTAATTTGTCAATTTCACCTAGGGCCCCCACAAACTTTTTATTCCTACAGCTCTTTGCTTACTTTGCTACTCTTTCTTGATTTCTTCTTTTTTGTCTTTATTTAAAATTTTAAATTATTTGTATGTTGTCTTCTCACTCATGTACTTGTTTGTCACTTATGCTTATTTTATTTTCATATGAAGATTAAGGATGCTTTAAATTTTGATTACTTTTGCTGGATATTCTAATTGTTTAATTAGAATCACGCTTAAATCATGAGATGTCTTTATTTTTTTATTTGGATTGTGTGTTAAATGTTATTTTTATTTAATATTTATAATTTTAAAATTATTAATAACGTAATTATGATGTCATGGTTCTATTCCGGTTGAACCGGTAACCCATCCACCCGAATTTTTTTTCGGTTTGCACAACGGTCCGATTTTCAAAACATTAGATTAGAGCACTAGGCTTGCATATGCAAAAGAAACAAAAAAAAAAACAAGAAATAAAAACAAATCATAGGTTAAGTGTACGGTTCTTTGGAAGATCTACCACAAAACAAAGCTTTAGAGTAGAAAGAAGAAAGGGAGAGAGAGAAGAGAAACACGACCTACAAAGAGAAAAGCAATTCAAGTTTACATACACACATCAAGAGGAAGAAACAAAGAAAGAAAGAATTTCTTAGGAAAATATTCCAATTCAAAGGAGGAGAAAATAAAAGAAAAAGACTCCCAAGCTTCGTCCGAAATTTGTACTTCCTCAAATTTTAAGGCGCCATTCTTCTTTTTCCATGAATTAAGAAAAAAGTGAGACAACAAAGGAAAAGCATGAAAACAAGATGGTAGTGGTTGACATAGCAATAAAGAGTAAACTTGATATCCATATACAAAATAATGAATCGATGGATGGCATTTGAACGTGAAAAGAAGCAAGCAACTCCAAAGTGAAGATTGTGTGAAATACATGAAAGCGACTGACAAGAAAAGGATCATGATGGTCTGATGATCGAGCACACAACTAGATTTGAACCACACAACATGCATGCAATTTATTGTTGAAGACCATGTAGTGTTAGCTATTTGTTGCAAGATTTCTATTTGAACAATGTTCACCAGTCCAGTATTTGCATGCGCAACCATCATGTAATTTTTACAAACTCAGCAATATTAACAATGTTTCATAACTGACGTGCATTCATATGGTTGAGCAGTGCTAGAAAATTACATTTCCTTCATAGTTCTTATATGCTATTTCTCTCATTTCTTACTATAGTGGAATAAACGAGAACTCGACTCAAAGTACTAAAACCCGACAACAAAATTAATGATGTTTCTTCGCTCCTCCTTCCTATAACAAGAAAGGTGATTACTACCCAACCGAGAGGTTCAGCCAGAGGGCACCCCGGTACTTAAATCAATATACTTGTGCAGCATAAGGGAGAGGATTGACTATTGGCTGGCAAACAATCACATACTTTTACTCTTGGGATGTAAACGTATTTATGGGGAGTGATCTTCTAATCCCATAAGAGTTCTGACTAATTACGTTAAGATCCTAATGATATTCACTTACAAAAAAGGAGTGTTTACTATAAGGCATATGTCTTATATATATTTCTTTCATGGAATGCCTTGTTTAAGATATCATCGTGGCAACAGGGCGTTCCGTTTTGTCAGGAGTTGGGAGTCACGTGTCATGCTGGGGCACCTGCCACGTACTTGCCTGTCCAGCACGGCTCCTTGGGACCAACCAGGCTACTACGTGACAATTGACGTGACCGACCAAGAATGTTCGCTAGCATTGTTTTAATACAAATTTGGCCCCCTCCGAACAGGCCAAGAAATTCCAAATCCTAAGATAGCTCTTTCTTGAGGTCTTGTGCAGGAATCACACAATCATGAAATTGCATTTTAGTTTAACCTTTTCTTTTATGATAAGTAATTATCTTTTTCTTTTCTTTCTTTTTTTTGATAAGTGAGATTCAATGTGTGGGCATAAAGAGAATGTCACCCATATATAAAAAGAGAGAAGGCAAAAGCGCTCATAAAGAGAAAAGGTTACAAACCTTCACAGAAAGGTCATCCTACCGACAAAGAGAATATAAATTCAACCATATCAAAAAAATGAGGGGGAAAAAAAAAGAAAGAATGCCTCTCTAAGGAAGACAACTATACAAGTTACTCTAGAGAGCACCTTTCAAACTGTACAAAGGAAACTCGACCCCATCAAAAATTCTTTTGTTATGCTCCCGCCACATCAAACAAAGACAGACAAACGCCAACCTAGAAAAACCCCGCCCACCTCCTTCTCAAAGACCCAATCTCCACCAAAAGCAACAAAACAAGCCCCCACAAATCACTCGCGCACACTAGCAATGAAGCATAATGAGAACCACAGATTTCCCACCTTACAAAAACAACATTTTGGGGTAATTAAAAGTATATGAATCAAAAAACTAAAGATATACAAAGAGGCTAAATACATGCCAAAAGGGACCAAACAAGTTGATGAGAGAGCAAACCATCAATAGAACGGGAGATACCTAAAGCCCAAAGTATCCTCTCACAACTCGAGAGACTAGATAAACCAACCGTGCGCAATCAAAAAGAGAAGACGATTTCTTAGGCTTGATAGAGGATAATTTTTCTCTCTAGCAATGTTAAGATTTTTAATTTTTTCCAAGTAACTTCTTGTTTGGATTTCTTGAAGACAATGTCTTCCATGGACCAACGTAATTTCCATCTTAAAGGGTTTTTGTGGGCCGTCTAAGACGTGTAGATCAGTAGAGAGCTGGCTCAATTTCATCTTCAAATAGGAGTTGAGTCACATTCCCCACCCTAAGCTATCTCCTCCCCACCTACCTTAGGTGAGAGAATCTGGACCACTCCTTCCATGGGAGAGCGGTCTTCATGTTGGTCAAGAACTCTATCTTCCAGAGTAGATGTCGGAGTAACTTCCTCAACACCCACAGCCACAGAAGAGGTAATACAAGAATCATTGACTAGAAAAACATCTATTTACCCCAAAAAGTCCCCTCTAAATCTTGTCTGTCAGCTTAACCAATTTTTGAACTTAGTAGAATTTTTTGACACACGCCGTCACGTATTGGACCTAGCTCTTTCTGAATCCGAATGACATTGCCTCAACGCCGTCATTTCATGTATAATATGTGCCTTACGCTGATCAAAAAGAAAAAAATCGCCAAACATCTTTCGGGCTAGTTAGCTGGGACGCAGATATAAAAGACCTCCACCAACAAGACTGATAGCTCGGATAAACCGTAGAACTTCACCTGAACTGCAGCAACTAAAACCCTAGCAATACATTTTGGGGGCAGAGAGAGAGAGAGAGAGAGAGAGAGAGCACCTCGAAGTTGGACTTGGGAAGAGAAGGGAGGTCCTTGAGGAAATCGGTGGGTTTCTTGGAGCTCCGACGCATCTCATCTTCGACCAATCGATCCACCTCTTCCTTCACTTTGGGATCGCCGTAGTCGTCGTCAATGTACGGCAACGAGTCGATGATTTCAGCGCCGATCGACCACGAAGGCCGAGAGGGCTGCTCAGGTGGAGAAGCTTCGAGCATTAATATGTCCCCGTTGTTCGCCACCACCATTGTTGCACTCCACAAGCTCTCCCTATATTTATTTTGTTTCGGGGAAATCTCTCTCTATATTCTCTTTCTGATAAGGTCCCTTCTATTTTTTCACCAATCTCATGTACTCAGGCAAAAAAAATATTTAGAATTTTATTTTGAAAGCAATTCATATAGAATATGAGACACACTCAAAGTAAATGTTAATAATTTATTTTAAATTTTGAATAATTTTTAAGTATTTTTTTTAAATACATAATATTATTGCTATTTTTTTGATAATTTGGCATTTCTCAGTTCCCAACTGAGATGTAAATTCAACACTTAATTTATTGAGCAGAAATTCATCGGTTGCTCAGGTTGACCCGAACTTGATCGAGCTCATATGCTTTTTAGTTGGATTTAAATTTGGATTTGAGTTTTAGAGTTCGTGTCCAACCCATCACATAATAATTATAAACAATTATGTTTTTTAAAATTTAATGGCCTAGATTAATTGGCAAACGGATTGTAGGCTTTCCCTACTCTTGCCTTTTCAAAAAAGAATTGTAAATCTTGTAATATAAATGATGTTGTTTTTATTAAATAATAATATTATATCTTATGCTTAATCACTTGAATGTTCGACTTTATTCTATTTTTATCTATTATTATATACAAAGAAAATAAATGCACAAAAATTAAATAATTGTAAAAAATAATGATTGTTATAGAACAAGTTTATCTATAAACCAAAAAATATAAATAAAAACATAGTATTTACTATTTTTTATTATATGTAGAAAGTGATAAAAAAAAATAAGAACAAATGTAAAAAAGAAATTAATTATATTAAAAAAGATAACAAAATTGTTTAAAATTTTTTGATATATTTTTATATTTTTTTAAAAAGCACAAAGCCCAACTTGCGACCTAGGCCCAAGTCATAAGCTCAAAGACTCCTTGAGCTAGGCTTTAGCCTCCCCCTTCGACAAAAGTTTGGCATGACCCAGCACGAACTTTGGCTGGAACCCAATGGATTTTGTACAACTTGGGCTACGCCGAAATTACATTCCTAACCCTAACAATAGTCTACAAAGCTTTTTTGAACCTCACATACTAAGTTGAGCAGGCGTAGACTACAGAAGACCTGAAACATCAACTAGCAGTATACATAAACCCTTTGTCTAGCCATTGGCCCTTCGCGCAATAGGTGCTGGACATAGTTGGCCCATTTTCCTAAACAACAAATAATGAGAAGTTCATGATAACGATAACTGACTAACTGTCGAACGGGCTTCAAGGACCAGTCAAACTGCTTGCCAACATCAAGGAAATTGATGTGAAGGAGTTCATTTGGAAGAATATAATCACTAGGTTTGGTATTTTTAGGGCATTGATCTCGGATAACGGGACTCAATTCGACAGAAGATTCTTCAATGCGTTTCGCGCCGAATTGTGAAATGAATTCTATCAATTCAACTCCAACCTATCCCCAGTGTAATAGGCAAGCCGAGGTAGCAAATAAGATCATTATTGACGGAATCAAAAAAAAGACTAGATATCACCAAAGGGGAGTGGGTGGAAGCACTCCCATGTGCTTTGGTCCTATTCAACCATGCCATGGAGGTTGACAGGTGAAAGTCCCTACTCAATGGCATATGGCATTGAGGCAGTAATTCCTCTCGAAGTGAGGTTGCCCACTATGAGAAATGAGGAGTATTCACCAGAACAAATTTAACAAACCATGTGCAAGACTTAGACTTGGCAAAAGAAAATGAAAGACATAGCCCTTCTAAAAGTCAGGCCCTATTAACAAGAAATGGTCAGGAAGTACAACAAGAAAGTCCGCCCAAGAGAATTCACCATCGAAGACTTAGCCTTAAGAAAGGTAGTGGCAAGTGTTGGAATCTGTGAATTTCATTGGCCATTGAAATCCAGATTTTAATAGCTGGATCAATTACAATTGAATTGGCCAT
>JAOTRH010132582.1:0-14198 GCA_034768845.1 Heliamphora exappendiculata | reverse complement strand
AATGCAAAATTATCTCAAATGTTTCTCATTAATATGCCAGGGATCTAGAATAAAATACATAAAAAGCATGACTTTTCGGTGTACATTCCCAACAATCTCTCACTTATACTCAAAGCCATATAGGAACACATCTGACACCTAACCCTTCTACCTTAGTAAAAGAATTCGCTAGGTTATCCGCAGATGCAACCATGCAAACCACAACGTCTCTCTGTTGTAAAGTCTCCCGGATGAGACATCACTTCTCCTCAATGTGCTTTTCCGATGAAAACACGTATCCTGAGGTGGACCTCCTTGAATCTCTATCAGCCTGGAAATTCGAGTCTGTATACCCAAGGGATATAAGGCTATCATCTTGGTACACCAACATATACTCCCTAGTCCTATTTAGGTACTTGAGTATATTCTTAACCGCAGTCCAATGCTCTTTCCCTTAATTTGACTGATATCTTCTTACCAAGCCAATGGCATAACAGATATCTGGTATAGTGAAGAGCATGGCATACATGAGACTTCCTACTATCGAAGTATAAGGAATAGCTCATATCCTCTCTATCTCCCGAGGTGTCCTAGGACACTGATCCCTAAATAGAGTAATCCTATGTCTCAAAGAAAAAAATCCTTTCTTAGAATTTTTCATGCCAAAACGAGCAATAATCAAGTCAATGTAACGGGCTTGGGATAAGCCCAACATCCTATGTGATCGATCTCGAATGAGCTTGATCCTAAGGATTTGGCCCGCTTCTCTCAACTCTTTCATGTCAAATTGACTCGATAGCCACACCTTCACCGAAAATAGCAACCCCACATCATTTCTAATTAGGAGAATGTCATCAACATAAACGACTAGAAATGCCACCTTATACCTATCGCACTTCCAGTATACGCAATACTCGATAAGAAACTGATCAAAGTCAAAGCTTTTAATCGCCTGGTCAAATCGAGTGTTCCAAGACCTTGATGCTTGCTTAAGCCCATAAATGGATTTCTTAAACTTACCAATCATGTGCTCCTAGCCCTTTGTTATGAACCCGTCTGGCTGCATCATATGGATGCTCTCGTCAAGACTTTCGTTAAGGAATACCGTTTTGACGTCCATTTGCCAAATCTCGTAATCGAGATGAGCAACAATGGATAATAGAATCCGAATGGACTTAAGCATAGCCACCGGCGAATAGGTTTCCTCATAATCGAACCCTTCTTTCTGAGTAAATCCCTTCGCTACATGCCTAGCTTTGAAGGTTTTCACCTTCTCGTCCACTCCACTATTTATCTTGTAGATCTATTTGCATCCGATGGATTTTATCCCATCTAATGGTTCTACAAGTTTCCAGACCTGATTAGAGTACATAGACTATATCTCAGATTTCATAGCCTTTTGCCATAAATTCGCATCCTTGTCCTGTAGTGCTTCATTATAGTTTCTGGGTTCGGTATCATGTTCTTCTCGGATCTTGTCGTAAGACTCTCCCAAGAACATGAACCTCTCGGGTTGACGAACAACCCTCCCACTACGATGAACCTCCTGCTGTGTACTCACGATAGGTGGTATCTCATTCCGTTTATTAAGTATATTTTTTAGTTGTACCAAATCATCATTCCTGACCTCTTCTAAAACAACTTGCGACCGGAGTTTGTAATTTATTATATAATCCTCTTTCAAGAATCTTGTATTTGTGCTAACAAACACCCTATGACTCTTAGGATTATAAAACCACCTTTAGTTCCTCTATAGTATCCTACAAAGAAACAAACTTCTATTTTTGGTTCCACCAAACTTGCATTTTTCACCAACACGTGTGCTGGGTAATCCCCATATCTGTAGATGTTCAAGACTTGACTTACGCCAAGTTTACAACTCCTTAGGGGTACCAAGAACTGCCTTAGTAGGTACCAAATTCAAAATAAAAACCGCTGTCTTTAATGAAAATCCCCAAAATAAATGTGGTAAAACCGAATAACTCGTCATGTCCCTTACCATCTCCTTAAAGGACCTATTCCTCATTTTTGCCACACCATTCTGCCGTGGCATCCTTAGTGAAAACAATTAGAATGTAATCCCATGTTCTGACAAGTAGTCCCTGAACTCCCAAAGAGGTACTTACCACCGCGATCAAATCATAGGGTCTTTCCAACCTCTTACCTGAATGTTCATAGGACCACATGCATCAGAATGAATCAGTTCCAACACTTCTTTGGCTCTAAGTCCCTTGGCTGTAAACGGCCTCTTGGTCATCTTACCCTCTAAATAGGATTCGCAAACTAAAAGTGCCTCCACTTTCAATGAACCCAAAGTTCCACCTTTTACCAGTATTTGTTTCCTCTTTAGATTAAGATGGCCCAGACGAAGATGCCAAAGTAATGTTTGGTCCAGTGAGGAACCATCCCTATTAAATGGTAAAACATTTTAGTTATTTATCTCATCGTTTTGTATAGTATAAATAAACGGGTGTAAAAGACCATTATCCAATGTGCCATGACAGATGAAGTGTTTGCAAACCATAATATTGCAAAATTTCTTATTGAAATAAACACACAGCAATCCCTGGGAGTTATACCCAATCAAGAAATCAGAACTAAGTTCCACCTGATTTGAGGTACATACAAATGTTCTTTAAAATTAAGCACCTATTTCTACTAAAAAGAAAGAATTACGTCTCCCACTGCAGTAGCAATTCCTGGGAGTTATACCCCATCTGAAGATAAACCTTGTCATCTTTAAATTGTCTGGTCACCTGGAACCCCTGCAACGAATTGCAGACATAATTTGTGGCTCCTATATCTACACACCAGGTTTCCGTAGATACAACCACTAATCATGATCCTACAAGTAAAGAAAAGGCTTTACCTACAGCCACGCTATTCTAGTGATCAGGACAATCTCATTTTCATTGCCCCAATTTTAAACAGTAATAGCAACTACCCTTAGGCACCTTAACCTTTGCCTTGGCAGTTGATGACTTATCCATGTCAGTTTTTTGTGCATTATCCTGTCGCACCCCTTTCTTCTTCTTTTTACCACCTCTTGGCCTAGAAAAAGAAGCCTTTTGCGAAATAAACACATGTGCTGACTTTCAGATAACACCCTTTACTGCCTGTAATTCTTTCAATAATTCCGCCAAAGAAAATTCCAGTTTGTTCATTTTATAATAGAGGCAGAATTACTGAAATGAATTGGGTAGTTGATGGAGCACAATATCAATTTGGGATTTCGCATAAATCTCGGCTCTAGGTACCTCTAACTCGTTAAGAAGACCGATCATCTTCAAAACGTAGTCCCTAACCAGTGTACCGTTTGCCATGTTCGCGTTTATAAGATCCATCATGGCAACCTACCTTGCTGCCCAACCTTACTCGTCAAACATTTCTGTATAGCTAAAAATCATATCAGCTGCAGATTCCATATACTGATATTGGCTTTGTAAAATATCTGACATGAAAGTCGAGATGTAGCAACGTGCCATCCTATTAGTCTTTACCCAATCCTGATAGTGCCGGATCTCTTGTTAGAAGATCCACTATTGGGAGCGAGTAGACCGGGATCAACTAACACGATCCTATAGTCGTCAAAAGTTGAGACAATATCGAGATTCATTTTTCATGTGATAAAATTAGGTCCAATTAAAGTATGTTCCCTGAGAATTGCCGCTAGTAAATGGAATGATCCCATTATTAAATCCTGAGAAACAAAAAAAAAACTTTTTAATTATTTTATCAAATTAGGGTCTTCAACCTTTTAGTTTAAAAAGAATCATTGGCAGCCCGAATTCTTTGTGATTAAGCAGGCCACGTAGTGTGGACGTCTACTAATCAACACCCGTCTGGACAGACATGCCAGTCTATTAATTTACTACCGGAACCAAATATCATAATGAAAAACTACCGGCCGAGAGTCACATCAATTGATAGGCCACGTAGTGTGAACGTCTAACAATTAACGAACAAAGAACTACTAGGTTTTTCTTTCATTAATATAGGACATTCTATGTAAATTAAATAGACAATAATTTTTTATCTCTACAAATAAAAATAGTGACTCCATAGGGATGATATTTTTATTTACGGGTTAAGTGTATAACCATTACCCTTAATTTGAAAATATCGCGTCAAAGCTCTGGACTCAGTGTGAGCGAACTCTACCTTCGCACTATTTTCAAATCTAATTCTTTCGAAGATTCGTACCGAAGATACCATGATTATAGCCCTTCCTTAGGGAGATCGAAAGTCGAATTCGGCGCGCGAGCTATAACCACATCTCCTACGAACGTGTAATGGAGACCGTAGGATTTATCTGTAACTAGACCCTTCTTCCACATAATATTTTAAAAATCGAGGGTTTTACCTTTTTGTTTATTTTAAATGATTAAACATATTTTAATTTTCGATTAAAATAAATTCGATTTTAATCAATTAAAATATTTCTTGTTTAACCATAATAAAATAAACAAAAATTTCCTTATTTAATTTTGCAAAAGAAATTAATTACTCGGATTTTAATTAAAAACCCTCAATTAGTTTTAACACAAAAATTAAATAAATAATTATCTATTTATTTTTTCGTTTTAAAAAATGTTAGAATTATTTATTTTATAAAACCGTTTTTTCTAATATACTTTCGATAATTAAAATCATGCATAAAAGGAAAAACAAATAAACTAAATTTCATCTATGCAATTAAATAA
Source organism: Heliamphora exappendiculata (assembly GCA_034768845.1). Lineage (NCBI taxonomy): Eukaryota > Viridiplantae > Streptophyta > Magnoliopsida > Ericales > Sarraceniaceae > Heliamphora > Heliamphora exappendiculata. Next base: position 9,516 of record JAOTRH010132582.1, on the reverse strand, counting down.
AACAAATAAATAAATAATAAAACAACAACAAAATAAATATAATTTAAGTAGTTATGATCCAGTCCATCCGTTTAATCTTTTAATTAGATGGTCTCGAATTAAAGATTAAACGCCTAGAGTTTTGGAATCCTAAACGAGCCATCAAAGACACGAAACTTTCCCTTAGCCTCCGGACCACCATCACAGTCTCAGACCACCGCTGGAACGCCAAAAAATGCTGAAAAAGAAGCCCAAACAGCCCCTTAAGTTGTCAAAAATTCTGCTGTGTAGGCAGCACTGCGCGGCCTTTTTCCAACCACTGTTTGACCACGTTTCCGCCACTTTTTGAACCCCCCAAAATTTATGGTAGGTAGAGCACAACGTGTTCTTGACCTCTAAAAAAAATTATGCCAAAATTCGAAACCGAAGTGCCCTGAAAAAATCCTCAAAGTACCGAAATTTCTGCAGTGTCGCCACTGTGCGCGACCAGCTATGAAGCACCTTTTGACCCCTTTTCCGCCGTCGTCGAACCGCAACCGAACCAACATCGGATAGCCAATGGACAACCTTAATTTCAGAGAAAAAATCACGTCGAAAAAGATTCCCGAAAGCCCCAAAAATAAGCCTAAAAAATAGCCCCCTGTTGTGACCGAACGACTCTTTGCCGCCGCTGCCTTGTTCTACATCTTTTGTTTTTGTTCCTCATTTTGCGTGATTTGATTACAATATTGATCCAAAAAAATGAATAAAATAATAGATTACATCGGCAAAAACCTATACCCCACGTAGGAGGCGTACAACCGATCTAATCTCGAAACAAAACTGTCGAGATAAACGATATAAATCAAACATTCATTCATACATTTATATTACCAGATCATAATGACATAGGCTACAAAACAAAGGTTAGCACAATGGTATTTAATGAAAAATGCAACCGTGGCTCTGATACCATTGTTGGAGCGAAAATTTTTTTTGAACCAACGCCGTGATTGTAAAAAACGACGTATGCGTTTTTCATGAAAAATGAGAACTACATTAATCTTAATAGTATAATACCTTTATGGAACTTGTCGAAAAGTTTCAAGAAATTCCGAATACATTGAAGACAACCTTGCAATCTTCCCACGTATGTCCGGGAAGCACTATGACGATCACGGTGTGTGGGCACCGATACCGATCGAAGAGTCCTCCCTCTATTGGTTTCTTCTCATACACTTCTCTCTAAGAATACAAAATTAATTGCCAAAAAGAGAGAGGGGGCGGCGGCTATGGTTAGGGGATTGGAGTTTTTGGGTTTTATATATAAAGCCTCCTTTTGATATATTTTTCCATAGATCAAAGATAATTTTAAGTATATATATTCTCTTTCCTAAAAATAAGCAAGAGATATATATCTTTCATAAAACCAAATCCCAACCCCTTTATTAGAGCCGGCCACCTAGGGAGTATTCCCTAGGTGTGCCAAAAATCAAAATCACCCTTCATTATTTAATTTAATTCTCGAATATTTTCAGCGAAAAAATCGGCATTCTAATTAAACTAAATAATAACCGAAACCAATAAGAAAAAATATCTATACGTATAGTGGGCTACGTGAGAGATCACGAGAAAGTATAGGACTCGGGCTAACTGTACGGAAAAAATCGGATATCCCTAACTCTGTCCCCGAGTTAGATCCTTTCTCGTACGAGCCAGAACTTATTCCACTAAAGGTCCTGACTGAACTCCCGACCCTAACTCAAATTATGCCTTGAGATTCCAATTATCAAATGCACTGAATTCTCACCATGTTTAAGATATGGATTCCCGATAAATAAATTAGGTTACTGACAACCTGATTTAATTATCCTCTTTTCCTCGCAACCACACTGCTTAACCTTTTGATATGCTAGATCTAAAGATCCACTGTACAGGTTTAGCATAATCAAACCTATAAGCAAAGCACACGAGGAGGAACTCCTCAACCTAAATAAGACGTGATTTTCGTCAGCTGATTATCAATCATCGGACAAACAATACCAGCACCCAACTCATCGGTATTGTTGATCTCATGGAGGAAATCTCAACCATTGATGACTCAAAGTACTATACATCATCTAAACACAATTAATCAATCACTTCGGGATTAAGAGTTCGTGCAATACATGAAAATACGAGATGTGAATCAATTCATATAGTCAGTATAGAATCGATCATCCCGTTGATCTCGCTCAATACACTCCAAGTGTACAAACACATCGAGCTCAAACATCGAATTCTCAAAACCTAATTTCGATCCGTTCTTCCTAGCTAAGACCAGCTACTATAACGATGTACTACAATCATACCAATCGAATGTCTGGGTCCATTGCGATTGTGAGCCTACCTGTATAATAGGTCAGAACCTTTGACCCGATCTTCCATGCAGTACGTACCAAGTCAAATACTTGACATAATATATGGACTATGCATTCATACTTCCCAAATATAAATATGAAACCATAAATAAAAAACCATCTCAAAATGCTTCTCATTAATATTCCAGGGATCCAGAATAAAATACATAAAAAGCATGACTTTTTAGTATACATTCCCAACACAGGGACCTAGGGAGTAATTATGAGTAAGACTTTCAATGGAACACAGACACGTATCAGCGATTTCTGTAATTAAGCAAACCTCATAGTGATATCTGCAATTATGAAAAACCAGCAGCAGTTTCTGTAATTTTGATAAAATACTGAATTACAGTTCACACCACTAAAGAACTATAATTGCACTCTGACCCATAATCTCAAAACCATATAGCATTGACCTCTTATTATTAAATGTTTACTATTTCTCCCCACGTTAAAATTTTCAATACCCACCAATTAAATTGAACTACTAACAATTTAATTTAATCGGCATCTTGATATTCGTTAAGCCATTTCTCTTAACTTATTTGACCGCCAAATAATTAAATCTACCTGCAGAATTTGGCCTGGTCAAAACTTATAAGCTTCTTTAAGGGGGTATCGTCAATCTCGATCTTTCGAGATATGAATTCTGTCAATAATTAATATTCGCCGTATAAATAATACCGCTATCCAATTCACCGAGAATATAGACCCACATAAGATCGCACTCTCTAATGAATCAAAATAGCGAATATTAAATATACGCAAATCAATAATTATTTCAAGATTAAGATGATAAAGCACTATTCATAATAATATTCGGGTGTGAATTAATTTATATAGTCAGTACAAAATTAATTACCCAAAAAGTCCCATTCAATATAGACAAAGTGTACTAGTACAGAGAGTCAGAACAATAGACGACGCTATTATCTGTTTCCCGTAACCAAGACAGGCTTACTAAAATTATGTGCTACAGTAGTACAGATGGTATGTCTATTTCTATCTAAATTGTGAACATAAAACTTATATTCTGCAAGAACATAAAATTTGATCTTCTGTGTACAAGCCGTACTGTACACACCAGATTAAATACTATATAGATTATCGAGCATCCATGCATAACATTAAAGAAATGATACACATACATTGTTCATAATGATTCTTATAAAATATAAAATTAATTTTACTAAAAAATAAAATTAAATAGTAAACACATGACTTTTAGTATACCAACTCTAATAATCTCCCACTAATACTCAAAATCATGCTACCATACATTTAACTCCCATGCCCTTTACATAACTATCATCTCTCTATATAATTTCTTGTATCAGGTGATACTTACGCTCAATATGCTTGCCTTTTTTATGGATCCTTGGCTTCTTTGAGTTTGCAACCGCTTTGCTATTGTCACAGTGAAGTGTAATAACTGACTAAACTGAATGTATCACATCTAGATCCAATAGGAAGTTCCTGAGCCAAACGACCTCCTTGGCTGCTTCAAAAGCTGCCATATACTCGGCCTCCATGGTGGAATTAGCAATGCAAGACTGCTTAATACTACTCTAACTTATAGCTTCACCTCCTAACGTAAACACATATCCTGAGGTAGACTTACGAGAATCTCTGTCAAACTGAAAATCTGAGTCTGTGTACCCCAAAGGTACTAGACTATCTGCCTAGTAAACTAACATATATTCTTTAGTCCTTTTTAGGTACTCGATTATATTCTTTACCGCAGTTCAATGCTCCTGCCCTGAGTTAGACAGTTATTTGCTAACCATGCTAACGGCAAAGCAAATGTAGGATATAGTGCAAAGCATAGCATACATGAGGCTTCTTATTGTCGAAGCATAAGGAACTACCTTCATCTTCTCTATCTCATCAGGTGTCTTAGGACACTGATTCTTGGATATAGTGATTTCATGCCGGAAAGGGATAAACCCTTTCTTAGAATCCTGCATGCTAAAACGAGCAAGGATATCATCGATATATTTTGCTTGTAATAAGTGCAACATCATTTGTTTTCGATCTCGCACAAGCTTAATCCCTAGGATGTGACTGGTTTTTCCTAAGTCCTTCATATCGAACTATCTATATAACCATACTTTAACCATATATAATGCCCCCACATCATTTCTGATGAGCAAGATATCGTCTACATAAAGTACTATAAAGAACCTCACGTTTCCATCACGCTTCTTGTATACACAGGACTCATTTGGACTTTGATCAACATCATAAGACTTAATGACTTGATCAAACCGAGTGTTTCAAGGCCTCAATGCCTTCTTAAGTCCATAAATGGATCTCCTAAGCTTACACAACATATTTTCTTGGCCCTTTGCAATGAATCCGTCTGGTTGTATCATATAGATACACTTGTCAAGACGCCCGTTAAGGAAAGCCGTCTTGACGTCTATTTTTTAGATTTCATAATTGAAGTGAGCGGCAATAGATAAGAGAATCTAATTAGACTTAAGCATAGCTACTAGAGAAAAGGTTTTCTCATAATCGAACCCTTCTTTCTGAGTGAACCCTTTAGCAACAAGCCTAGCTTTGAAGGTTTCAACCTTCCCGTATGCTCCTCTCTTCCTCTTGTAGATCCACTTGCATCCAATGAGTTTTATCCCTTCGGGTGGTTATATAAGTTTCCAAACCTGATTAGAAGACATAGATTTCATCTCTGAATTCATAGCCCTTTGTCAAAGATCTGCATCTTTTTCTTGAAGTGCTTCATTATAGTTATAGGGCTCGATATCTAGTTCTGCCGGGATCCTGTCGAAAGACTCTCCCAAGAACATATAACGGTCAGGTTGATGAACAACCCTCCCACTATGACGAGGCACCACTTGGGTTTGTGTACTAATAGTAACACGTTGTGCAGAATCAGAACCCTATGCATCAGTACCCTGTTCTTGATTTGCACCTATCCCGATAATCCTCTCACTACGACGAAGTAATGGGATATCAATGACTTATTCTTTCGTTCTATTGGTATTTTCTCTCTGTTCTTCCAAAAAATATTACTTTTGGACTTGTGATCCATAATATAATTCTTTTTCAAAAATTGGGCATTAGTGCTAACAATGACCTTATGAATCTTAGGATTATAAAATAGACCACCCTTCATTCCCTTGCGATACCCTGCAAGAAAACAGACTTCTGTCCTTGGTTCTAACTTACCTGCGTTCCTTTAAGCACAAGTGCTGGACACACCTAAATCCAAATATGTTTCAGACTAGGCTTATGCCCGGTCCATAATTCTGTGGGACTAGAAGGTACTGACTTAGAAGGTACCAAGTTCAGAATGTAAGCCGCTGTCTTTGAAGCGACTCCCCAAAATGAATCGGATAAATTTGAATAACTCATCATGGACCTTACCATTTCCATAAGAGTTTTATTCCTTCTTTCTACTACACCATTTTGCTGCGGAGTGTTAGATGCAGTTAACTGCGATGTAATTCCTTCTGATGACAAGTAGTCCTTAAACTCTCTAAGGAGGTATTTTCCACTATGGTTGGATCATAGTGATTTGATATTTTTACTCAGATGCTTCTCTGCCTCTGCCTTGATTTTTTTGAATTTCTCAAAGCATTCAGACTTACGGTGCATCGGGTAAATGTATTCATACCTTGAGTAGTCATCAATGAACTGACGAAATACTCAAAGCCACCTCTATCCCGAATTGTCATAAGACCACACACATCGGAATGAACCAGCTCTAACAGTTCTTTAGCTTTATAGCCTTTGGCCGAAAAGGGCCTCTTGGTCATCTTACCTTCTAAGCAAGATTCACAGACTAGAAGTGCCTCCACTTTCAATGAACTCAAAAGTCCATCTACTACTAGTCTGTTCATCATTTTTAGATGAATATGACCCAAGCGTAAGTGACATAGAAACATTTGGTTCATTAAAGAAGGAAACTTTCTCTTATATGATAATATAAATGTATTATTCGTTTCAATCAGTTGTAGTGTAGGAGATATTGGAGTAATAATATAAATATCATCCACCAATGTACCAGAATAGATAACCCGTTTATTATCCTTAATAACTACATAGTTATTAAAATAAACTAAATATCTGTCTTTAGCCAATCTAGAAATGGAAACTAAGTTCCTTCTAATGGCAAGTATATAAAGATAATCTCTCAATATTAAAATTTGATCTCTACAAAAACTTAGAGTGACATCTCCTACTACAACTGTTGTTACCTTTGTATTATTGTTCATATGCAGGTAAATCTCCCCATCACTAAGTTGTCGAGTTTTCTAGAATCCCTACAATGAATTGCAGACATGATTAGTGGCTCCCGTATCTACACACCAGGTACCCATAGATAACACCGTTAAACATGTTTTCACAACTAGTGAACAAAAATTATCCTATTTATTCTGCCTTATGAGAAATACTAGACAAAACTTTTTTCAGTGCCGGATCTGGTTGCAGTGAAAACATCTTCCTATCGGCGTTTTCACACCAGTCTATGGCCCACTAACTACCCTGAAAATTGTGTCTCCCTGTTTCTGAACATTTTTCTTCTTCATGTCTTTCAGCCCAGAGGATGAACCTTTTTCAGAAACAAACACATTTATTGGTATTGAAAGAATACCATTTACAAGTTACAGCTATATCCAAGTTACATTTCAAGTGAACAAAATTCAGTCCCGTTAGTTTATTTTCTTTGAGAATTAAAGCGAGTAGGTTGAAAGTCATTTTAATCCTGAGAATCACATAATTAAAAAAACCGGTTAATTATGATGAGTAAAACTTTAAATTTATTTTAATTTGGTTCCCTTTACCATTTTAAAATTATTTTGCCAGCAACTTAGTAACCTAAGAGTAGCATACCTCAATAGGAGGACGTCTACTATCCTTCATAAGACCAGACATGCCAATTCCTTTTAATTTTTACTATCTAGGCAACTGATCATGTCAAGTAAAATTAAATAGCTGACGTAGCTTCAATCCAGTATATAATAACAGTGACTCATATAGAGAGAATACTATAATATATAGCTAAGTGTTAACCATCGCCTAATCCCAAATTAATCACTTCGCAATGAACCCTTCAGATAGAGAAGTGATCCACACTAATAATTATCTAGAATTATCCCTGAAGGAGGTTTGTACTAGTGATACCACAATTAATCTATCCAATAGGGAGGAAGGCCTTACTGCCAATATGTAGGGTTTAATTGCATCACCTGCAAACTGGTGATAGAGACCGCAGGATTTATCTGTGAATAAATTTTCTCTCCCACTTAGATTTTTAAAATATTTTTTAGGCTTATAAAAATCTATTTAACTAAAATAAATTTATTAATTTTGAAAGTCACACGATCTGAAACAATCAAACTTCTTTCCGTGTATATGATTCTAAATATTCTACTTCATCAAATCATCTTTTCGTATTTAAATGCGTAACAAATAAAATTTAATAAATGCACAGTTTTTTCTCTAACTTTTTAACTAAGGTAGTGGTTAAAGGCATTTTTAAAATTTTATTTTCCGTTTCATATTTTTCGAAAAATAATAATTTATTTTGATTAAATATTTTTTTATTTAATTAATTCAAAATTCAGAATTAATTTTCACGTTTTTTCAAGATACCTTATTTAAAAAAAACATCCTAAATGTGATATTTTGTAAAAAATAAAAGAGTAAATTACACTTACCTCCCCTGAGGTTAACTAAAAATACAAAGACCTTCCCTGAGATTTTTGAAATTACACTGACCTCTCTTGTCAGTGTTGTTCCCCTAACTTTATTAACGGCAATGAAAAATTTACTAATTTAACCATAATCTTAAATCCAATACCTCGCTCTCTTGACTCACTCAACTCACTCCCATTCAACCAAACTCAGTGTTCTTCTTCTCATATCGGCGACCATCTCTGGGGCTGGTCACCACCGCCGCCGTCCACCCTCCTAACTCACTTAACTCACTCCCATTCAACCCAACTCAGTGTTCTTCTTCTCTAGGACTCAACCTTCTTCTTCTCACACTGGCGACCATCTCCAGTGCTGGTCACCGCCACCGCCGTCCACATTTGTCGCCGCCCTCGCAGTCGTTCTGCCGACGATCACCCTTCTCCTCCTCCTCCTCTGTCTCTCTCGATCTTTACTATATATATATATATATATATTTATATATATATATATATATTACTGGGTTTTTTGTTTCAACTCCCAACTAGAGAGCTCATTTTGATCGAAAATTTGCGGGGTTTTTTGGGTTTTTCATTGTTTTAATTAGAAAGAAATTTTTTTTCCTTCATTCGCGCGCCGTAGTCTTTGTCATCTTATAGAGAGAGACAAACGGAGGAGAGATTATAGAGAGAGAGAGAGAAAAGCGGCGACAATGTTTAGACACAAAAATCATCTGGACGACCGCTTCCTCATCCGCTGGCCAGCTTGGCCCTGCACCCTATCCCTCGTGTGGTTATTGGTGGCGGTTGTGGTGGTGGTAGAGTTGAAGCTCATACTCTGTAGGTCATCGGCAAGATTGTCGAGATATGGCTCCATGCTCTAGGAGAGAAATTGAAGGGTCTGGAATGAGGAGAAATAGATGAGGGAAGGAGGCAGCATTAGTGAGGTGGTGCTGCGGCACCAGCAGTGGCGATGGCGTGGGTGGTGGCGTGGGTGGTGCGAGTGTGTCGTGCTAGCAGTGGCGTTGGTGTATATATAACTTTATGTATATATATATATATATATATATATATATACACACATACATACATAAGAGAGAGAGAGAGAGAGACGGTGGGTTTGGGGTGGTTTGGGACAGTGGTTTAGGGTGTGTTTGGAATTTCAGTTGTAGAGAGAAAAAGGGTAAAATGAGAAAAAATATAAAATATTTAATAATAAAATTAGTATCCGTTCAGTCAACGCACAGTCAACTAATAAAAGGATTAAAGTGAAATACAAAAGCAAAGTAGAAGGGAGAGCAGTGTAATTTCAAAGACCACAAGGGAGGTCCCTGTAATAAGCTTAAATCTCATGGGAGGTAAGTGTAATTATCCCAAAATAAAATATCTAAAGTTTTTTTTATTTAATTAAAAAAACTTAAATTTATTTTTTATTACAAAATATTTTAATTAAAATCAAAATTTTAAATTAATTAAATTAACAGAATAAATAAAACAGA
>JAOTRH010132571.1:0-14198 GCA_034768845.1 Heliamphora exappendiculata | reverse complement strand
GTAACTCCTTATATAAGTTCTTGTGAGTTCTTGACCATTGGAGGTAGGTGGGGGCAATAAATGCCAAAAATCCAACCGTTGAGATTTGTCGTATTTTGAATTTTTGTCATTAGGGTCGACACAAATAGCTTTGGTGTCGACAAAAAGTGTCTGGGGCAGGGTTCTTCAAGTGGTTGGGACGACACAAATCTTCTGAGGGGTCGACAAAAATTCTGCAGGACCTTCCAACGTTCTAGGGTTGACACAAATGAATCTAGTGTCGACTCGTTTGAAACTTCAGCATCTGTAGGAACAACTTTGTGTCGACTCAACTTGTCTCTGATGTCGACACTAAATCTCAGCAGGAAGCCTCGATACTTTTGTGTCGACACATTTGGTCTTTGGGGTCGACACCAAAATTTTTGTAGTCAGCTTCGGTTGTTTTGTGTGGACACAAATTTTCTTGGGGTCGACACCAAAATTCTGCAGGCAGGCTCAGGACTTTTGGGTCGACATAATTTGTCTTGGGGTCAACACTAAAAATCTGCAGGAGGTCTCGGTTGTTTTGTGTCGACACAATTTTCATTTGTGTCGACCCAAACTTCTGGAAACCAAAAGTGAGGATCACTTTTGTGTCGACACAAAATATGTTTTTATCGACTCAAAATGAGTCCTGGCACTTCGACACTTTTGTATTGACACAAAACTAGTTTGTGTCGACGCTAACTTTTTGGTACCTGAAGATCAACTTGAAAAATAGTTAGGGTGTCAAAGCATTTGATCAATTGGTGTTGACACACTTGATAAGCTTCAAGTATACTTTGCCTTAAGTGTTTGACTTAATTTTCAATTAAGATCAACAAAAAAAAATCTAATTAAAGAATTCTTTAGTGTTTGAACATTTTAAGATAAAAATCATTTTTTTTTTCCTAAGTTGTCAATTTTGATTGTTCAAAATGTGTTAACACTTTTATTTTGAAAATATAAAATATTATTCAATTAAAACTATTTATTCTTAGAAAATGAATTATGAAAATCATCAAAATTAAATTAAAAAGCCATTAGACTAACAATTTCTTTGATATGTATGGATGTCTAATATTCTGTATAGTATTTAATCCGGTGTGTAGAGTACGGTTTGCACACAAAAGATCAAATTTTAGGTTCTTGCAGAATATAAATTTTATGTTCACAGTTTAGATGGAACTGGACATACTATCGGTACGATTGTAGCACATAGTTTTAGTAGGCCCGTATTAGTTACGAGGAACAGATAATAGCGTCGTCTATTGTTCCGACTCTCTGTGCTAGTACACTTTGTGTGTATTGAATGGGACATTCGAGATAATTAATTTTGTATTGAATATATAAATTAATTCACACCTCAAGGTTATTATGAACAGTACTTATTTTTTTAATTCTGAAATAATTATTGATTTGCATATATTTAATATTTGTTATTTTGATTCATTAGAGGGTACGATCTTATATGAGTCTATATTCTCGGTGAGTTAGATAGCAGTATTATTTATATGGAAAATAATAATTATTGATAGAATCCACGTTCCGAAAAATAAGGATTAACAATACCCTCTTAAGGATGCTTATAAGTTTTGACCGGACAAAATCCTACAGGTAGATTTAATTATCCGGCGGTCAAATAAGTTAAGCGGAATGACTTAAGGAATATCAAGATGCCGATTAAATTAAATTGTCAGTAACTAAATTTAATTGGCGGGTATCGGGAATCTTACCATGGGGAGGAATGGTAAGCATTTAATAACAGGAGCTCAATGCAAGAAGGTGTTGAGATTATGGGTCATAGTACAATTATAGTTCTTTAGTGGTCTGGACTGTAATTCAGTGTTTTATGAAAATTGAAAAAACCGCTGCATGTCTTTCCATAATTGTAGAAACCTCTAGTAGGTGTTTGTGTTCCACTAGAAGTCTAACTCATAATTACTCTTCAGGTCTCTACTGTAGCCCTATATATATGTAGGTAGGCGAAACTAGTTTATTTTTGATTTTATATCATTGTTATTATGATATTATTTTTGTCTTTCAAGACTTAAATATATCGAGGTTCAGCCGGTACGAGTTCTCGGAGGATCGTAGCTCATACTACGTTCGAGAATCGTGTAAGGGAATACAGTAGAAGATATGACTGAAGTTTCAACTTGGAATCAAGTCGTAGTTGAAGATTAGATCGACAAGAGGTATTCTTCTAAATTAACTCTGATTGCACGGGTTTTATTTTGATCGTTCGTCGTCAAAAGTTATCTGGAGCCCGTTTTGGCGTTTGTTTGCCCAGTTAATTTTTTTACCAAAAATCATTTTCAAAATTAATGATCTTAGCAGTATTGCCTCCAACATATTTATGTATGCCCCGACGTACCCAGAGGACGGGGCATCACAGTTGATATCAGAGCTTAGGTTTAGTGAACCGTCAGGCCTTGGGTAATGGGAAACCATGCGTTCTGTCGCGTTAGAGCTCAATAGGAGGCGCTATATTAATTATTATTATCATCTATACAATAGACGAATTAAAATCTTATGCGTCTAAGTCCTATAGCGAGTCGCATTAGGACGATACCGAGTTTAGGAACAACAAGGAATCTACATGCAAAAGATAAGTAAGGGCATCGAGATCGAAGATCAGAGATTCATGCAAAGGGTTATCTTATTTTAAGGGGGCTAGACAAGAGTACGCACTAGGAGAAGTTTTAGATATCATATCGAGAGACACCGTTCGAACCCCACGACTTCATCCTTCTAAGCCCTTTTCTCTTTTACCTCATACCCTGATGTCAACTTTTTGAAGTTCTTTTGTATGTCCTTCCTTCTTATATCATTAGTCCTCAATGGTATAATCAAGTGTCATTCATCGATAACCCTTATGCACCCAAGTTTTGTTCATAATCGTATCAGAAATTCAGTCCTAGAAAGTACCTTTGTCTTTAAGTTTTCATGCCTCGATAATGACCGGTATTCGCATTTGATTCTCCTCTGATTCGAGCCATCATCATTTAACTAACTCTTCTCTTATAGAACTCGATATCAATTCTTTGTTAAGTACCCATTACATACATTCGACATTGATAAAATTTTCTACCATCGCTCATTTCTCTCGATCCTCAAACCACAATCTGTTGTAGTGATTTTTTGAATCCTTCGTACACTCTTAAAATCTCTACCAGGGAAGTTAACTTGGATGCTTGAATTGAAGTACGTTATGCCAACGTAACTTTAGGGCAAATATCTAGTTTGACTGCCCCTTTTGCTTAAACATCTCTTTTATCATAACTTAATTGTACTAAATTAGTTCTGAGGACACTTGTTTAAAGTATTGTTCATTGTCCTCTTCTTATTTCTCTTACCTGTGAACCCCAAATGACCACTCAATCTGTGTCAACGGTAATTGCCTTAACCGTGACCATTTAACCTCATCCAACTTATCTTTGAACCACCTGGGTTCCACCCTAAACTGTTCTAGCCCCACGTGTATTTTTTACTATCAACCTTCAAAACCATGCCCTATAGATCTATAAGTAACAACGATCGTCAGGGTATTACATCATTAGGCCTTAGCGCTTTCCCGGGAAATTGAGACGATGCACAAAAACCTCCTAACACCTTTTCATGCATGAAGCAGATCTCTTCCTGATGTCATGGCTTAGATTATTTGTCAATGTCCGTGTTTAACAAAGTTTTGAAGATCATATGTCTCTAAACTATACCATCAGCAATCTAAAGTTAGAAACGACAGCCTCACATCAAAGGATTCGTGACACCACCATATGAAAAATTCAAACTTCCCTAAGACTAGTTCATAGTTGATCCACCTATTTCGATAAATCAGGAAGAACAAGATTCATACCGATGGTAAGGAAATGAAAAATGAGAAATAACCTCGAACTCATGATAACCTTAGTACGCTAGCAAAGGAGGTACATCGAGGTACATCCATAATCACGCCGGCCTTCCCACCAAAATGTTAGAGTCTGGATTTTTGCCATCACTATCAAAGAATGAAAAATATTGATTACAATAATGAAAGATTGAAGCTTGATGAAGAATTAACCACCAAGTCACAATGGATCACACGACTAGGTATTTACCACAACTATATCTTTTATCATGTTCATTTTACCTTAGAATGACCAACATCCTGAGAAAAAAAAATGATCCAGTTATTGGAGGAGACTTTCGAACCCAACGTTCTAGCACGTCAAGAATAACTCAAAGACCAGTAACTCTTCAGTTAATCAATTCAAGGATTGGGTGCCAAGGAGTTTGTGGAAACAGTGAGTCCCATTGACGCTAAAGATTGTTTGAGAGGTGAAGTGCGCATTTTAGACAAACCAAGCTATTCACGTGATAGGTTCTTAAAGTATCAGTTTGTATTCATTTATCGTCTAGACTGTGTAACTCTTATGGAGTGGTATTCGGTTTCTGTTGTGGTATCGATGTGAGTCGTAAGGAAGTTTCTTTCGAAAGCCTTTTGTGATGTGACCCATTAGAGCAAGTTTATTTTGATTGGTGAATAGATGTTGCAGGTATAGAGAAGGAATTTTCTTGTGGGAGCGTATGAACTCTATGTACGAGAAGTTGAAGGGTAATATAATTCTATTGTTTCTAGTGGAGTTGCGTAGCAACTTAATGTGAGTACGTAGGAGGAATAAGTGTTTGGATGAGAAGAGTGGAAGCATAAGTAAAATTATATGAATTCATGGGCGTGATTTTTGTAAATGACCTTAAGAGTATCGAGTGTCTTGGTAGAATGTGGGTAAGATAAAGTAAGTAAAGAGCAAAAAAAATGATTCTTGGTTCGATTGTGTGGCAGAGAATGTGTGAAAGGATTGAGTGATGATAATAAGAGACTTTATAATTAGGAGTTAATACTGTTCAGTTAAAGGATTGTAGGGTGGATGGTACATACGTGAAGAAAATATGTGACGAGATTGTGATTTGATTCATATGAGTAAGCATATACTTGGGGAGCGTTTAGTGTCTGTGGTATGTTTAGCCTTAATGATTCATTAGGTTCAAGTGGCGGTATTATTCTTGATGGCGTAAGGCTAGAGTAGTCCAATACAAAGTGGTAATGTGATTTTGAGTTAATAGTCGTTAGTCAATCGAGAAGTAGTCTTCAATGTACGCTTAAATATAGCAATGAGCTGGTTTTCGGTAGAGTGACAGTCTTTTTAGACATAAGTGAAGAAAGTTTGAATCAGTCTCAGTGGTGGGCTAGTTTAGAGACATATGATCGCTTGTGGAAGTCATACTCAGTGAAAGCTGTGTTTTGGAGCCAACATATTTTCAAGAATAGATAGGGGTCTTGATACCATAAATTAAAAGTGCAGGAGTCAGATATACCTGCCTTTAGGACTTGTTACGAGCATTATGAATTTGTGGTGTTGCCTTTCGAGTTAACGAATGTACCTGTTGTGTTTATGGACCAGTTAGATCGAGTGTTCAGAAGCTTTCTAGACCAATTTGTAATTGTGTTGATAAATGATATTCGATTATATTCTCAGAGTAAAGAGGAACACAGGAAACATTTGAAGATTTTTTATAGATCCCGAGAAAGCACAAATTGTATGCAAATTTTGGTAAGTGTGATTTTTTGTTGCACCGGGTTATGTTTCTAGGTCATATTATATTTGGAGAAGAAATTCAAGTAGAAGCAACAGTTAACAGGAAGAGGCTAACTAACGTGATAGAGATACGAACTTTTTGGAGCTAGTTGGTTATGTGACATGATTCTTGAAGATTAGCTAGTAATCAATTTAAAATGTTAATAGGATAAGACAACCTTTACTCTAAGTGCTGAACATATGAGCTCAACCTTATCCACACCCGCAATAAAGAACAACTCAAGTAAATAAGGACACAATTTTGGAAGACGAGAAGGCACAAAGTTAGTAAATCATCCTTAACCTTCCATACGACATACGGGAGTAAAATTTTAGGGACGAAGTCTGTTTAAGGGGGGTAGTTGTAACGACCCAATACAGACCCTAGTTGTAACAACTCGGCTGATAACAACCCGTGTAAAGATCCAGCCCAAACCCTAAGTGTAAGTGATGGATAGTCCATGAGACCATAGAATACGGAAGAGGTTCAAAATCCTAACTCGAACCGAAAATCCTAAGTTCGGCCTGAAAACCCTAAAAAGGTCCAAAATTCAGGCAACAAAATCTTAATACCCGGAGAGTCTCCTAACATTCTAAATAAAGTAAACATCATTAAATAATGAATTAAAAATAAAAAAATCCTCATAAAAGGGTAAAATAACCGTTTTACCCATAGTACAGAAAAAATCATTAAAAATTCAATTTTTGACATATGGATACCCTAAATCAAGGATTTAAGTAGAATTAAGTGGTAACAGACAAAATAACATCAAAAATGCCAAAAATATCCCTTAGTGGCCGACCACCTTGGGAAGAGTGCCAAAAAGTGACTTTTTGCTTTCTTTTTAGTTTTAAATGATGAGAAATATATTAAATTAAATATTATGATAATACAATACTTGTTGAGCAAGTAATATACATAATAATATAGTGTTTTAGGTTAATGAAAGCAAACAAATCATTATTGAAGTCCATACACAACAAAATAAGTCAAAAAGTCACACATTACCAAAATAGCTTAATTTGACTTGAAAGACTACATCTATTTAATCAATTGCTATGAAAACTATGATAATATATGAAAATACTATATTTCTCATAAACATATTAAAATAATAAGTCTCAATAGAAAAATACACTAAAAAGATATATCAAATTAACTTTTAATGCATTTGTTTGCACAGTATGGCCACTCAAACGAAGAAAAATCCCTTGATTGATGGGGGATTATATTTTTGTCCCCCAAACTGAGCCCTAGCTACATTTTGCTTCCCCATATCTGAATTTTAGCCCTCAAGTGTTAAATCAACATAAATCAACTTCAAGTCATATTAATTAAAGTAAAGAAAAAGGAAGCCTTTTCGTACTTTTTGTCTCCCATATGTTTCCCAACCTTCTCCTATATAAACCAAGCCAAACACCCTTTTGTTTTAAAGCTAAGTCCTTCCATACCACCATCATTTGAGCTCTCAAACAAGTAAATAAAATCTCTAAACCTTTTATCTTAAATCCCTCAAAATATCCCTCAACTCACCCCTTTAAACACTCTAAAAATCAAGAACCGAGATCAAACCGAAAAGGTGTCGTAGTAACAAACTTGGGACTGTTGAGTTTTTGGATGATATGAGATGTTGTTGTGTGATGTTATCTTTGAATTTGATGACCTCTAAGGGTGATGGAGCCTTGATATTAAAGTATAGAACACAAGAATGCAAAAAAATGGAACAAAAACTTGACATGACACAAGTAGAAGACTTGAACCCGAAGAGGCTTAATTTTTTAGAACTTTGATGTTTCTGCCCTGAGATTTGAAACACCATAATTCAATGTAAAAAATTGATCTAAGTATGATATTTATGTCTAGAGTTATATTGTTGTGTTATATTTCATCCAAAGTTGGTTTCAACTCATTTTCATAATCAGAACTCACGATATTGCAATTTTACCAAAATGTGTCATTTTCTAACCAGTCAACACTACAGACTTGGAAACCCTATTTTAAAATGAGATTCGAACCTTTGTTAAAACATAAAAGTTCTAGAACACATGTATATCTATCTATATACATAAAATGAGAACAGAATATTGAGGTTTGACATATCAAATGTTCTTTTAAAGTCTCTGTTGATTTTTTGACCCCAAGGAATATTCTGTCACCTATTTGTGTCTTGCCCAAAACCCCTATGTTTAGTGGCCTATTCCAAAACTGGTCTACATGAACATTGTATATAAAAAATTGAAGTATTTGTTTCCTGAAACTTAGACCTTAAATCCTCGGGATGATACCCCTAAACCATTTTAAATCCTATGTCCAAAATCGGCTCTGCTGAGTTTTGGCGGCTGACAGAACCTAATTTTTAAAATGGCCAAAAAGTATAACTTGTTTCAAATCACTACCCTTAGCTCTAAATATGAAATTTGTAGGAGACATGTTCTCCTAGAACATACTAAACAATGGGCTTATTTGGACTTCATTTGATACCCCAAAACTGAGAGCCATATAAGCATATTTTTGGAAAAATCTTGAAGTAAGTGCTGAATCATTTTTTCTTAGGATAAAATGTTCACCCATTTGCCTTAGGATTTGGCCTTAGTGTTAAATATGAGAGTTGCAAAAAATATTTTTATCTAAATGGTGTATAAAAATCATAGCTTGATTCTAAATCAAGATACCCCAAAATATTATCGCCCCTTTTAATTTAATACTAGCTTTTAACCTTAAAAGATGCTAAGTGTGATTCGAGCACCCTTTGCTATGAGACCCTAGTTTTTGTATGATGACTTATTTGAATTAGTCGATTAATGTTTCTAAGTGAATGTATGATGATTTAGAATCCACGCTATCATATTTGAATCATATCTTGAGAATTATAGTTTGTGCTTCACATACTTGTACCTTATGCTTTGCGCGTTGTACGATGAATCTTGCCATGTTACGTCATGCTTTAAATTGTTGAACTTGAGATCAATGGTACACATTATGAACATTTTCATTTGCATCCTGGCATGTTGGAGTCCATCTGTGCAAACCATTGTTGGGATGGGCTGTGTTGAGATTGTTCTTCTTGATTC
The DNA here is from genome assembly GCA_034768845.1 of Heliamphora exappendiculata. Taxonomy (NCBI): domain Eukaryota; kingdom Viridiplantae; phylum Streptophyta; class Magnoliopsida; order Ericales; family Sarraceniaceae; genus Heliamphora; species Heliamphora exappendiculata. Next base: position 5,511 of record JAOTRH010132571.1, on the reverse strand, counting down.
TAAGTCTAGGGCATCCCTAGTTGCCATTTTCGAAAATATTTTGGTTTATACACCCTGGGTGCGTCTCCCCGGTGTTAGAAATGATTTTGTCTTGTACACTTTGGGTGCATCCCCAGTGTTATAGAAATGGTTTATGAATATTGTTGGGCACCATGGGTTCGTCGCTAGCATTCTAATTTCGATAGTTTGGACATTGGGTAATTCGTAGAGAGCCTAATTTGGCTGACCTAATCCCATTGCAGTGGTAATTTAGGGAGAGCCTAATTTGGTTGGCCTAATCCCATTGGGTAATTCGGAGAGAGCCTAATTCGACAGACCTAATCCCACTACGGTGGTAATTCGGAGAGAGCCCAATTATGGCTGTCCTAAATCCCTCATCTTGGTACTTTGTACAATGTGAATGTCTCTTGAATTCTCTTAAACTTTGGGTTAACACCAGCGAAGGCATCATGCATCTTAAGGTGAGAATTGTCAGTCTGGATAAGGGTGGCTGAATATTTTGGTTGGCCGGCCCCCACGTCGTTGCCATTGAGTAAAATAGCTGTGGCATGAAACCAGGTGACATGGTTACTATTCACAACGAGGCGCGATGTTGGCTTTGGTGAGCAAGTCCCATTAAGTCTATTCTGGTGATTCCCAGCGTGGAATTCCTGTTATAATTTGGGTGCATTTTGGGTTGGGCATCTATATTTCATATACGCATGTTTATTGACTTATCTGCTATCCTGTCATAAATTTGTCTGTCTCCTTGCTATAAATTGTACTGGGTGTTTTATAATTTGTGTGGCGGTAAATTTTTTTCCATGAGATTAGTTAGAAGGTTAGAGTGTTTTTCTTTTGGGCCTTTACTCGTAGTATTCGTGCCACAGGTATGCAGGAATTTTTGGAGGAAGTTGTCCCAGAGGGAGAAGAAGAGTTTGAAGAACATGGTGAGTTCCAAGAGTACATGGATTTGGCTGATGCATTCTGAGGAGTCGAGACCTCTGCTTTTATGCTTATATTTAGTTCTCTCGTACTTAGTGTAATTTTTGAAATTTCTTGGTAAAACTGTAATATTTATGTACTTTTGAATGGTTCAGAACTCCTTTATAATGTAATAACTAACGTATGTAAATGTGAATGAATGGCTAGAATATTCCTTTATTTATATTTATGTATGTCCCGACGTGCTCGGAGGACGCAGCGTTATAATCCAAGTTAATCGAAGTGGAGAACATATTACCATCCAGATCCATGATGATTACAGCACCACCGGTCATAATAGTCTTGATCAGATACGCCCCAGCCCAATTTGGCTTGAACTTTCCCATTGGATCAATTATGGGAGCCCTGATCTCCTTAAAAACTAAGTCACCTTCTCTCAAGGCTCGGGTCTTAACTTTCTTGTTGAACACACGAGCTATTCTCCTTTGGTATCCTTGTATGTGAAATAGGGTTTGTAATCTTCTTTCGTCGAATAAGAGATGCTCTTCCATCCAATTCTTCTGCGGATTGAGCCACATCTTATACTTCTTGATCCTTTTGAAGAATTTCTGCAGTTCTATGATATGGTTGTCTCGATTTTCAAACTTCACAATCATATTGTCTACATACATTTTGATAAGGTAGTTGTAGCCCTTTAATAGGTTGCCCCTGCATTCTTCAAACCGAATGGCATCACACGGTAACAGTAAGTACCCCACGGTGTAATGAATGTCATCTTTTCTCTATGTTCAGAGTCCATTAAGATCTGATTGTACCCGAAGAAGCCATTCATAAACGATAAAAGTGCGTGCCCTGCTATGCTATCTACCAAGACGTCAATGTGCGACAGTGAAAAGTCATCCTTTAGACCAGCCTTGTTGAGATTTCAAAAATCCACACAGACTCTGATACTCGATTATCGTAAAGAATCCAACGTTGATCTTTAGAGCCCATTCTGGCTATATCCTTCTCAATTTCTATTTGACTGGTTTGGCATTGGGATACAAAAGGATATGGTGTTAGATAATATCGGGATCAATTTCGGGCATATTCTCATATGATCATGCAAAAATATATTTGAATTCTTTTAATAAAGTCATTAATTGCTCACGTTCAACTAATGACAATGAAGAACCAATTTGGATAATTTGTGGGTTAATTTCATTATCCAGATTTGTTGACAAAGTTTGTTCAATTATTGGTTGGGTATGCATTTCTTCTTCTTTTTTTTATTAAAACTTTTAATTCTTCGAGGACATTCCTTTCGAATTCAAAATCATCAAAAAGTGTACAAATAAATCAAGCAAAGCAAGACAATGAGAACCTCCGTTTATTGATATTAAAGAGAGCAGAAATTACAAAATTAAAAGCAAAAGAAGATGGTGAACAGATAGACGTGCCTTAGGACTCGACATCCAACTGATCATAACAAAATAAAAATTTGCAAGACTTGGACTATGACCCTAGACTTGAATCATGAAAATTACAAGAATCTAAAAACCATCTGTGACATTCGGTGCAGATGGGGGTGGGATGACCTTATTATCAATGAGATCCTGAATTTCATCGCGGAGACTCAGATAGTTGTCGGTTGGGTGTCTGTGGCTCTAATAGTATAAGCAATAATTGGTGGAATCATAGCGTAGCGGTAAAGGTTTAGGAGGTGACATTGGATCAAGAAGCTTTATCAGCCCTTTCTCGATAAGTCAATTCATGGCCGTGGTTAGAGAGATATTAAGGGGAGCAAAAGCTCGCCTTGGCATTTTCAGCTACGACAGCTGGTTGTTTTTTGGAGAAGGTGATAAAGGTGAAAAATTCAATTGATTTGATTGGGCGTTTAGCAAATTCATCTCGTTACAGCGAGATGCAGGGTTAGTGAAAGAGGTAAGATGGTTTTGGTTGTTGGATGGGTATGGTCTTCTCGACTTTTGGCTTGGTTCGGCCTCATCGAAGACTGGATTGCATCTTTTATATAAACTTTAGCATCAAACAACTGCTCAAATGTAGAGAGCGATTATGTGATCAAATAATGCTTCAGAGTAGATTGGAGATTCTTGACTAGAATCCTCACCTGTTCTTTTTCTGTTGGTCGATTTGTCATTTTAACTGACTTTCCCTTCCACCTGGTCAAAAAGTCCACAAATAACTCTCTACTTTCTTGATGAGTGGTCTCCAGCTCCCGAGTGGTCACATTCAACTAGACATTATAACTATACTGGTTGACAAATGTCGTAGCTATGTCCTCTCAAGTTCTGGTATTTTCTACGTCGAGAGAAAGGAATGATTTCTGGACTGCCCTAAAAAGAGATCGGTGAAAGAGCTGGGCCTTTAGCTAGTCATCAATTTTCATTGGCGACAAGGTATCAACATACATTCGGAGATGAATTCTGGGATCTCCAATTCTGTGAATTTTTTCCATGTTGGGCATTTTAAACTTATCTAAAAGCTTGGTGTCTAGAAATAGGCAGAGTCCCCTTACATCGAGCATATATTCCTCGACTCCCTTGTCCTTTCTAAGGACCTTCTCCATCTGGTCAATCTTCTCAGCCAATGCAGATTCTCTAGACTAAGAAGTGTTTTCTTCCTCAACTATCACCTGATGAGGGATCCGTGGTGGTGGCGAAACAACTTGTGGTCCATTGGGAACCTGATTGTCAACCTAAAAGTCTTTCCCAGTACCATTTGGGTCATCATGCTGTTCATTCAGTACTAGCAAACAAGCCTGAATCGCCGGGATCTGTGCCTTATATTGTTGGAGGCAATACTGTCAAGATCATTATTTTTGAAAAAATAATTAGCAATAAAAATTAATTGGATGGGAAAACGCCGAAACGGGCTCCAGATAAAATTTTTGATGAAGAATGATCAAACTAAAAACTCATGCAACCAAAGTTAATTTAGATAAATACCTCTTGTCGATCTAATCTTCAACTCCGACTTGATTCTGAGTTGAAGCTCCAATCAGATCTTCTACTGTATTTCCTTACGCGATCCTCGAACGTAGTGTGGGCTACGTTCCTCCGAGAACTCGTACCGACAGAACTCCGATATATTTAAGTCTTTGAAAGACAAAATAATATCATATATGATATATCAGATATGAACTATCTGATGATGATGTATAAATCTCAAACTAGTTCAGCCTACCTGCGTATATATAGAGCTACAGTAGGGACCTAGGGAGTAATTATGAGTTAGACTTTCAGTGGAACACAAATACCTACTAGCAGTTTTTACAATTAAAGAAAGATGCATAGCAGTATCTGCAATTATGGAAAATCAGCAGTAATTTCTGTAATTTCTATAAAACACTGAATTACAGTTCGGGACGTGGATTGAGCTCCTGTTATTAAATGTTTACCATTCCTCCCCACGTTAAAATTCTCGATACCCGCAAATTAAATTTAATTACTGACAATTTAATTTATTGGCATCTTGATATTTCTTAAACTCTTCTACTTAACTTATTTGACCGCCAGATAATTAAATCCACCTGCAAGGTTTGACCCGGTTAAAATTTATAAGCATCCTTAATAGGGTATCGTCAATCTCGATCATACGGGATGTGGATTCCGTCAATAATTAATATTTACCATATAAATAATATCGCTATCCAACTCACCAGAAAAATAGACCCATATAAGATCGCACCATCTAATGAATCAAAATAACGAATATTAAATATATAAAAATTAATAATTATTTTAGGATTAAGAGGATAAGTATTATTCATAATAAACTTGTAGTGTGAATTAATTTATATAGTCAGTAGTCAGTACTAAATTAATTACCCCAAATGTCTCATTCAATACACACAAAGTGTACTAACATAAAGAGTCAGAACAATAGACGACGCTATTATCTGTTCTCTTTAACCAAGACATGCCTACTAAAACTCTGTACCACAGTCGTATCGATGGTATGCCTATTTTCATCTAAACTGTAAATATAAAACTTATATTCTGTAAAAATCTAGAATCTGATTTTCTATGTGTAAGCCGTATTGTACACACTAAATTAAATATTATACAGAATATTGGACATCCATGCATATCAAATAAATGATACACATACATTGCTCACAAAAATTCTCATAAAATAGAAAACTAATTTTATTAAAAATAAAATTAAATACTAAAAACATGATTTTTAATATATCAACTCTTACAATCTTTCATTTATACTCAAAACCATACTACCAAACATCTAACTCCCATACCCTCTACATGACTATCAAAAGTCTTAGCCGGTAAGCTATTTGTAAAGGATCTGTAAGGTTGTTTTCTTATACAAGCTCTATGTCTGGCTGAAAATTTGAGTCTGTGTACCCCCAAGGCCATGCTTGTTTTGAAGGAAAGGATTATGAGGTATTTAGTATTCCCTCACTAATAATCATAGGATAATGTATTCAATGCATTGTTAATCCCTCTTTTTATCCATTCAAATGTTTGATTATTTCATGGGACACTAAAAATTATAATATCTAATTTTTTGTTTGCAAACTAGAAAATAAGTCTTATAGTTATGCATAAATGACAATAATACGCT